>JAXIVJ010002780.1:0-87500 GCA_036785665.1 Chirona hameri | reverse complement strand
GTGTGTGTGTGTGTGTGTGTGTGTGTGTGTGTGTGTGTGTGTGTGTGTAACTGTGTGTGTGTGTGTAACTGTGCGTGTGTGTGTAACTGCGGGTGGGGGTGTGGGGGGGTGTGGGTGTGGGTGTTAACGTCTGCCACACAGATCCCCCCCCCCAACCTAAACATCATGGCGATGCCAATGTATGGATGTACCTACACCTAATAAATTGAAGTATCAACTTTTAGTATTTTCATGCTCTGCATGCCCAACGTGCTCAACCTGCCGCACGAGTTGGATCGAATTATAACAATAATGGGGTAAGTTGAGCAATACTTAACATTTTATCTCGTCATTTTTAAAGTATAAACTTTGTTTGTGAAAATAATTGTTTTTTAATTAGGAAATGTTAATTTTCGGACCCTTCCAGTCTTTTTGGGGGCTCTGGCTCACTGGATCCACTGTTGATTATTGAAGATGTAGTTCCTATTCAATCAAAGCATGACTTTTGAAACAGTACCTATTGCGGTAAAAACAACATGACCTTGGACATTGTAATTGGACTTGTGATGAAAAAGGTGCAGGTACAGAAATAAGTATGCTGTAGCAATTCAAAATAAAATGTTTACCCTATGGTATGGCGTGAGTTGTAAGGCAAAAAGCGGTTAACCCGGCATTGGCTGGGGTTCCCAGACACCTTCCATTGGCTGGGGGGGGGGCGTTTTTCGCCCCCTGGTTATCTCCCGAACCAATGATCGCAGCGAGACGCACAAGGCGGCATTCGAAAGCTCTCAATGATATATATCTTAAGAATGCTGTAAAGTTGCAAATTGAGGTCACATGAGGTCACATGTCAGTCAGGTCAAAGGTCAAAATCGAGGTATTTTAGTGTATGGACCATACTTTCCATCCAAAGCCTTCGATTGAGACCATGATCACCCAGAGTGCTCTCAAAGGTATAGTACACATCCCGTATCAGCTAAAGTGAGATTGTTGGTAAAGATCAAGGTCAAGGTCAGGTCACAAAAGGTCACTATGCGCAAAATATATACGAAAGTCATGCAAAATATGTATTATGAGTTATGTTACATGTATAATTCGATAGTGCTAGTCATTTTACCATCTGACCTCATTTAACCCTCTTTGTAACAGGGGGGGGGGGGGGGGGGGGGATTCCGCCCCCCCCCCCCCCCTCATGTTTTTCGCAGATATTTCCAAAACGGCTGGGAGCAGGCCCATGAAATTTAGGGAATTTTCATAGAATTGAATATCGCATTTGGAGTAAATTTTTTAGTTCTTAACCTGAACAGAGGCGGTTCCAGGGCACAGTTTTGGGTGGGTTCTCAGGCGATATTTGGCGATGATACGGAAATGCGATCTTCACGGTTTCTTCCTAACTGCCTCAAGTATGAAGGAGTTACATCGGTTTAAAGTGATTGCAACATGTGAAAATTAGTTGATGTTGATGAAATATTATAAAAATTGCATGGCAGAGGCGGTTTCAGGAGCTTGAAAAGGAGGGGTTTCCAGGAAGTATTCAATGCTTGGCGGGAAGCCAATAGAGCAATGTAAGGGACATTTATAGCTATCAAGATGTAAAAGATAGCTTCTGCTTCCATTATTTGCATAATTAATTACATATAGAGTTTCAGGGGCGTGTTCAGGCACATGCAAAGGGGGGGCGACTGGTATGGTGATGACTATATGCCAGCGATAACGGCGCAATAGACGGTTAGCTTATAATGATATATGCACATACGAGGCCAGAAAAGGGAATAAAGTCATTTTTTTCAGAGGCGTGCTCAGGAATGGAAGAAAGGGAGTCATATTATTGCAAGGAAACTAAGAAGCATGGGCGTACAATGACATAACATACTGAAGTTTTCGGATGAATCACGCACCACAGGCTACTCTACGAACAATTATAAGATAATAGGCGAGTCCAGGTAGGGTAAAAAGGGGGTAAGCAATGTTAATTGAAGTTGTAAGTGAAATAGTCGCTGTTGACTAGTTGGTATCATAATATCGGATAATATACTTATCAAAAGGTATTGCGCCGCCCCAGTTTGGATCCTGATACGCCTATGATGAAGTACAACATGCAAAAAGGAACTATCTACGATCAGTAACAAATTTATAGTGCTGGCTACCAACTTGTCTGCGGTTAATATTTGTTTCCAATTTGACCTCCTTTTTCACTAACCTGGTATCGCCCATGGCAAAAAAAAAGAAGATTTATAACTGTTTTGTCTGATGTCACAATCACATACCATTTCATTTATTTAAATAAAAAATGTATTACGCATTTACTTCACCCCCATATTTAGTGACCTGCACACGCCTATGATTTCTGAATTTTCAAACGCCACCGTCATAGGTCGATTCCCAAATCAATCTATCGATTCGTATTAGTTGTATTAAAATCGGTCGATCAACATGAAAGCTATGTTGGATAAAAAATACCACTAAAATTTGTAGTTTTTGCCCCTCCCCCCCCCCCTGTTGCCCCCCTATCCAAAATGTAGATTTTTTATTATTTAGAAATGTAGATCGTGTTGAGGGGAACCAAACACCGTTTCATTTTTGAGAATCAGACTGGTAGAGTTCGAGATTTCCGGGGGGGCGGAATCCGCCCCCCTGTTACAAATTGGGTAGCCAGGAGTATGTTACAAATAGGGTTAAGTAAGGTTAATGTCGAGCTCAGGTCAAGGTCAGGTCACAAAGTCAATTTGAAATTGATAAATCTAAATAAAAAAGGCATGTTTCTAGACTCATTTTGTCTCAGAAATACAGTGCTGGCATTTATTGCCAGCACTGTCTGTATCTGTATGTCTGTCTGTATGTCTGTATCTGGCGACTAAAAGTAAAAAAAAACGCAATTTCAAAATGTGACTCATTATTTACTCATACTTAAAGATATTGCGTTTTCATTTGGTTTGGGTTTACACATGTGGTTCTCCAACATATATTCAGTTTTTGTTTAATGTTTGACAATTTTGATTTTGAGGTGAGGGCAATTTGTTTTTCTCATTTTTGTTTTCATTTTGGGGGGGTCCAAAACCAACATGTTCATAATTCCGAGGAAGCCATTTTGTAACTCTTGCCATCCTTTTTACATTTTTGTATCGCATTTTGCTCATAACCCGCGCACTGCAGGGGCTTTGCGCCGAACACGAACTGCAGGGGTGAGGGGGGGGGGGTGATTTCCGCCCCTCCCCGTGAGATCTAAAAAATAGGCTACGTAGCAACAAGTGCAAGACGTTATTTGATAACTTGATACAAGTTTTTTTCTTCTATGCCGCCACCCATTAACAGGTGACCAGGAGTGTCCCCGCCCTCGATCCCATCGACGCACATCACCTTACTTTAACACCAGAGAACAAAAGAGAAAATGTCGCGGCACTCCCAGCTAGGAAATGGAAGAAGAAATAAAAAAGCAAATGAAGAGAGGAAGGCTAAGTGGTCAGTGGTAATGTGGTTAAAAATAAGAAGGCAGAAAGTAGTCGTTGCTGAAATCAACAAGTGACTGCCCCCCCAACTACGCCCCTGGGAATCATACATTCTGACATTCGCACATACGTAACCGAGTTGGTAAGGATTGCAGGTGTGTGCCCCACTGCCTGCTGCCCCAATCTCGTTGCCATCAAGAAAGGTTTGCCAGACAGTGAGGCAGGATACAATTTCATTCATACAAAGGTTGGGGAAGGCAGGTTCTGGTCTAGGCAAGCAGAAGGTCTCCTGGAACCCGGTGAGCCCCCCAGCTAAGCAAAGCTTGTTGCTGTTCGATCTCACCCAGGTTCCAGCGTCGGTTAGTCGGGGCGGCTTTCGCGCATGATATAATTAATTGATCTATATGTTGAAACATGATCTAATTAATTCATATTTCAAGAAAGCAGAAAAGAAATAGAGGTACTATATTGCTCAACACCAATATAAATCTATCTCTGATTTACTATGTTTTATTTCAAATTATGCACGTGTATGCATGCTTATGTTGTTTGTTTATATACTGTTACTTAGTTCTGCAAATTTGTATTATTGTTTATTTATAATGTTACATACATTACAAACTGCATAACTTCATTCTTCCGCAACTTAGAATATGACTTTACAAACAGTTAACATTTAGCACTGCTATGGCTATTATTGTATTCAGGCTCATTTACATAAATGAGCAAACTACAAGGGAATTTTTTATAGGCTTGTGAGGCAAGCAGGGAAAGGTTATTCATATACACTGATCATGTGATTTTTAGTGATTTCTTTTATTTGTTTTTTAGTAGATGGTATTGAGTTTATATGGGGTAATCTGGGGGCAACAATTGAATTCCATAAACGTGGTCCTATCCATGCTATGGTACGTGTCCGGTATAATTTTCGAGTGAATATTTCTTCAAAATGTCGTGCTACTCTTGAAGCTCTGTGATTAGTCTGAGTGAATTCGAAAAGTGAGGTTATGACCGGTGGGGCTCTATGACCGGTGGGGCGGATTTCCAGTTGCAACATTATGAAGCACGACTATAGCTTGCTGTCTGGCAATGTCCTTTACTTTAAGAGTGTTGAGCTTTACATATATTGGGTTTGTGTGGACTAGTCTTGCTTGATTATCAACAATCCTGACTATCTTTTTCTGTAGGTTAAGCAATTTGTTAAGAAGTGATTTCGGTGCGTTTCCCCATAACAGACAGCAGTAATTAAGATAAGGCAGAACTAATGCATTATACCACAGAAATCGGTGTTTCTGACCCAGGAAATATCTAGAGCGACTTATAATCCCTATATTACGACTTATTATACTTGAAATATGCATAATGTGAAGTATTCTATCGAAAGTATTCCAGTATTGTTTTAGGTCAGGTCAAAATTGAGGTCACCAGAGGTCATCAAAGGTCAAATGGTCCAGTTTTTTTTCCTGTTTTAGGACATCGCTCCAGAAATGCCCATATATCTCGGAAACTATGCTAGTTAGAAACAAACGGGAAAAAAAGGAAACGCCAGCCAGTTAAATTTTCAATCGACAAGGTGTCCTCCAAATTGATCTCAGATCAATATTTGAGGCTCCAGAGGTATTTTTTTTAATCGTTTTCGCTATTAACTTTTTACTTAATAAATATAACTGAAAACTGTATACGCCATTGTGTTTATCTCGTCAAGGCGCTTCGAATGATATACATGGTGATCTTGTTACGTCAACTTAAAAAATTAAGTGGTGACCCAAGTAGGGCATGTTGCATATGGGAAGACGTCTCGACGAGACAAACACATTGTTGTCTGTGTTACTTCTATCTTCATTATGTCGGGAGTTATTGACACAAAAGTGATGGTGACCTTGCATGACCTCAAATGACCCCATAGGGGTCACTGAACAAAACTTACACTTGTATCATCAAGAATATCCTATAATAACATGATCCGGTAGTAATTGTACTAATATCATGCATATCCTTGAAATAGGAAGCATTTGTATATTTCCCCATTGACTTATTATGGGGAGGTTACGAAATTGACCTGACCTTAGGTCACCGATATCAAAATTCCGAGATAAACGAATGGTAAGTACTGATGCCCTCATGACATCCTGCAAGTTTCAAACTGATCTGTGAGAAACTCTGGCTTTGGCACAACTGGAAACATTTTTGGAGGTGGGGTCACTTGACCTTGTCTGGTGACCTGACCTGAGATGACCTGAGGTTATTTTTTTATCAGTGTGCGCAATTGATGTCCTAACAGGTGTGTCAAAACCTGGCGGCGCGCAGCGCCGCCGTTTTCTCTATCCGCGAAAAGCCTGAGTTTTTTTAGTCAAACTCGTGTGTAGTGATGTCACTAAATTCGCTATATCTGGATTTTTTTTCAGACGAAATTGCTTCATTTTTGCACAAAATGAGTACAACTGATGTAGGAGATGATACTCGAAGTTTCACGTCGATAGTGCTATCGGTTTTTGGGATATTGCCAAAGTTCATCAGTGGGGCGAAAAATGCCCTCCTCCCCCAGCCAATGGCGAGATAACTGGCATTTTCCATCAGTCATGCTTACGTATTTGTGTCGTTTGTGTGCTATGTTTGGATCCCCCCCCCCCCCAGTGATTTTCCCTTAACCCTCGCCCGGGTAGGCGTAATTTCCAACCGATTGCGATGAAACTTTCAGTACCCTACTTTTGAGAAGAAAAAAATCCACATACTCTGACAATTTTGAATTTCTAACCCACATGACCCGTGACCTATGACCTGTTTCTCAAGGTCATTTCAGGCGCAACTGGCGTCCCGTAGTATCGATACCTGTAACTTGTGCAGTTTCCGAGTGTTTGTTGTTCAGGAGCATATACACAGGTGTTTCCAGGTGACAGTTGTGGTTTCCACTGAGATTGTGACCTCAATTGACATTTGCAGAGGTCAACTGAGGTCATTGACCTCAGATGACCTCAGATGACTTTTTTGGACTTCTGACGGTTTCTAGGACATTTTGTGACGCTGATTTCGAATTTGGGATCCATTTTACATAATGATATGTTCCGCCGCGCTTCCACAGGTCAACCGAGGTCACTGGCCTCAGATGACCTGACATGACTTTTTGGAATTGGGCAGTTTTTAGGACATGTTGTGACTGATTACGAATTTGGCAGCCATTAACCCGCGACTTACTGGGGGAGGGCTATTTTTTGCCCCTACCATTCTGTGGACCTCCCGTTATTTTGCAATAACTCCTAAACGAACACCGGTATCGTCACCAAACTTGCAGTACCTTCTCTCACATCAATTTCCATCAATTTCCATCAACAGATGTTGGCAAAAGGAAAACTATGGGGCTATGATACGTCAACCGAGAATAACGTCAGAGTGACGTCATGTTCTTCGGTTTTTGTTGCAAAATAATGGTTCGCGGAAAACGCTGTCAAAGGTACGATGTTTGAGATAAACTCAATTGTATTAGCCCTCGCTCTACGGGATATTTTTCACCATTTTTAGCCATTTTTAGCTCAGATACAGAAAGGTAATTATTTGTTCGTATCTTGTCAAAAAAGTCAACAAAAAGTTATTTTAAAAAATGACGTCATCAGTTTCTTACACTTAGGGAGTCATCACTCAGTCAAAAATGAAGATATTGCTTTGAAATTTGGTATGGGTTTTCTCCATACTCAGTTATCGCACATATATTCCGTTTGGTATTAATATCTTTTAAAATTTTGATTTTGTTGGGATTTAAACAACACAAATCAGTTATTTTTTTTTATTTTAAGGGTCAACCCCAAAATTTTGTAAATCCGAGATTTACATTTTAAAGAGAATGCCATTTTGTATCTTTGCTGATTTGCGTTTGCAGTTTGCTTTGAAACTCTGTTTTCTACGATATTTCAAATATTTCTATTTTTTTACCAACATGATGTCTCAAAACGTCATTATTTCCCAAATTTCTCAACTAATTTCAACGATTTTTTTCTCTTCAGCATACGTATAATTATTGTAAACTCAGCTACCGAAAATTTCAGCAAGATGAACTGCATGTGTCAAAAGTTATTCAAGAAAAACCTCAGGGGGGGGGGGGGGGGGGCAGTCAGCCACCCCGTAGGGCGAGGGCTAAATCAAATTACTGACAATAGACCGGGCTATCAAACTTTTTTTCTTTTTTTTTTAGAAAGCCAAATACGATTTTGTTTTGTTTTTCCAAAGTTTCAAGAAAAAAACAGAATTATCCAAAAACCGGAATATGTGATCGAAACGTATGCGGTGAATATGTGTACTAAATTTAAAGTCGATATCTTCAAAAATAACTGAGTTATGACCTTTAAACGACAAAAATCGACTACTTCTTACAGCATTACTATGCATAAGAAACGCATTTCCATTTTTGCTTTTTACTTCTATTTATATGGAACAAACAATGTTCTAAGGTCATTTTTCGCGTTCTAGACGAAAAACAAACACAAACAGGTGTTACAACGCCTAATAACCGTAATCTGCAGTTTGACCTCGTGACCTCGGATGACCTTGACCTGACCCAGGGCATAAACAGCTTAGAAAGGTACTTAGAATTGACACACGAATTATACCGATTCTTCGACAGCTTATGAGTTTAATATCGCAATTATGCGCGACAATTCCATCCATCGAGACCTTTTGACACGGTCAAACATTTTGTACTTGACCTGACCTGTGACATCATCAGTGACCCCGAGGTCAACAATATTATGTTTCCCTTGATAAATTGCCCAGGGCTGTCGAATGCCGTTTGAATTTTTACATTCGGTCTAGCAGTTCCTCGTGTCGATATCTTCTGAGTTCCAAGGTGGGGAAAAAATAGCCCCCCCCCCCCAGTAAGTCGCGTTATGAAATATACCCCAGTAACTCGCGGGTTAAGGATTATGATATGCTCATTCACGATTCTAGCTCGATAAAATTCCATTTGTACGCATTTACAATTTTGATGACTTTTGGGTCATTGACATGACCTCAGAACCCACCTAATGACCCAATAACTTAAAATCAGATATCAATGGCTTCCTATCTTCGCCAGCTCGTCTTTCTTTGAATCGAAGCTCTAGCTCAATTAGGGCCGAAACGCTAAGGGGGGTCGTATCCCCCCCCCGCCCCCACACCCGAACACGTAGTAATTGTGCCCTACCCGGGCGTAGTAATTGTGCCCTACCCGGGCGTAGTAATTGTGCCCTACCCGGGCGTAGTAATTGTGCCCTACCCGGGCGTAGTAATTGTGCCCTACCCGGGCGTAGTAATTGTGCCCTACCCGGGCGTAGTAATTGTGCCCTACCCGGGCGTAGTAATTGTGCCCTACCCGGGCGTAGTAGTTGTGCCCTACCCGAACACGTAGTAATTGTGCCCTACCCGGGCGTAGTAATTGTGCCCTACCCGGGCGTAGTAATTGTGCCCTACCCGGGCGTAGTAATTGTGCCCTACCCGGGCGTAGTAATTGTGCCCTACCCGAACACGTAGTAATTGTGCCCTACCCGAACACGTAGTAATTGTGCCCTACCCGAACACGTAGTAATTGTGCCCTACCCGGGCGTAGTAATTGTGCCCTACCCGGGCGTAGTAATTGTGCCCTACCCGGGCGTAGTAATTGTGCCCTACCCGAACACGTAGTAATTGTGCCCTACCCGGGCGTAGTAATTGTGCCCTACCCGGGCGGGGGTTAAAATAGGCTCTGCTTCCTAAGTAGGAGTAACTCATGCAGTCATTTTTTGTATTGCGTTTTTTATTTTAGTGACTAGAGGCCATTCTTATAAAAAAAAATAGAGCCGCTGGCTCTTTGTTTTTAAAGAATGGCCTCTTCAGGACTGGAAATTTGTTATGTTTGGGCAGTGTGTAGAATACCTGCATATTATTTGGCTTTGCTGCTGCATTTCCGATGCGTTGTTTCGACGCTAAACATCTCCCGCGCCGAGTCCTGGGACAATTGTTATTTTAAATCGAGCCACAGTCCATTTTTTTAAAAAATAACAATGGCCTCAAATTGATACAGATAAATAAATGCCAACACTGTATTTATGAGATACCACTGGTCTATAAACAAAAAACATTCCTATTTTATTTAGATAAATAAATTTCAAATTTTGACCTTATCTGATCTGACCTTGACCTGAACTTCACTTAAGGGCCATTATATGGATTCAGGTTGTGAAATTGCTACTACTAACGAATTATACAAGTAAAATAACCATCAAACATGTGTCGCATGACTTTCGTAGAACTGTTGTCAATAATGACCTTTTGTGACCTGACTTTGACCTCGACATTTGCTTACAATCTCACTTTTTTACTTTTGCTTTTTCGTGAAATGTAGTATACCTTTGAGAGCACTTTGCGCGATAAGGATCGCAATTTAAGGCTTTGAATGGAAAGTATGACCCATCAACTCAAATACCTCGATTTTGATAATTGACCTAATCGTAACCTGACATATGATCTTATTTTGACAATTTCGCGTATGCTTTAGATACTCCTCATTGTGAGCTTTCGATTGCTGCCTTGTGAGTCTCGCTGCGATGATTGATTCGGAATATAAACAGGAACTGTAGAAACTGCCCCCCCCCCCCCCCCAGCGCTGTGCGTGTTCAGCTGAATACCCCAGCATGGCGCGGTGTAATATTATTTCGTCACATTTTAAAATTACAACACATTGTTTGCTTTTGTCAGTTTAATTACTAAAAACAACGCGGAACATGTTTCAGCATTGGTGTTTGCTTAGGTAAGTGTTCGCGTTTTTAAGTTCACTTAGAGCGGTGCTCAGCTTGCCTTCCTGGTTGGGAATGCCGACTGTCTTATGACTGCTGACTGTGCCGTTGACAGTTTCTGTGGACCAAACGGTGATGAAATTTTCCCGGTGGACAGACCGACAATACCGACAACCACTACTACGCCAAGTAAGTACCGGCATCCCACCATTAAAGCTAGTAAGTGAAGTACCAACATTTCTCCACTACCCCTAGTAAGCATCCCACCACTACGCCTAGTAAGTACCGGCATCCCACCACTAAAGGTAGTAAGTGAAGTACCAACATTTTTCCACTACCCCTAGTGAACATCCCACCACTACGCCTAGTAAGTACCGGCATCCCACCACTAAAGCTAGTAAGTGAAGTACCAACATTTCACCACTACCCCTAGTAAGCATCCCACCACTACGCCTAGTAAGTACCGGCATCCCACCACTGCGCCTAGTAAGTACCGGCATCCCACCACTAAAGCTAGTAAGTGAAGTACCAACATTTCACCACTACCCCTAGTAAGCATCCCACCACTACGCCTAGTAAGTACCGGCATCCAACCACTGCGCCTAGTAAGATAGTAAGTACCGGGATCCCACCACTACGCCTAGTAAGTACCGGCATCCCACAGGTGCCTACTAGCAGCCACCACTGGCGGATCCAGGGGGGGGGGGGGGGTTGGCACAGAGGTCATGGCCTCTCCCAAACGTTCAAGTCGTAAGGCCAAACTATGTGTTGGCCTTCCCTAAACCGGCCAGCACAAGTACCAATCTAGGCAAAAAAAACGATTATTTCGCGCTGAGCAGGGGGTGTCATTCCTATAGTGGGTCATAGGTAAATAAATTGCTACCAAATGCTGTCAATGAGACGTAATTGGCATGGTAAAATCTGATTAGTTCTGAAACGCCCCCTTCTAACTCGGCTCCTATGGAGAGCAGACGGAATCCAAAAACACTGTTCGATAGCTCGTCAAAAATAATTTCGAAACTCTTGGGTCATTTTTTGGCTGAGGTCAATATTGAGGTCACCAAGTTTAAGGACTTCGCTCCAGAAACCCCCAAATATATCGGGAACCATGACAGCTAAATACAAATGCAATCGAAATATATGTAAAAATGCAAGCGCCATTGGTGTCCTCAAATTTTAGCTCATGTCAATAGTTTAGGCTCCAGAGGTCATCAAAAGGCAAAAGGCTATTTTTTGGGTCAAACTGTTTTTAATAACTTTTTGCCTAATAAAGATAAGGTAATAATTTTGACCCCATCGTGTTTTTCTCGTCAAGGCGCTTCAACCATAATCATGCAGACCAGGTTTAGGTCAACTTATAAATTTGAACTCTGGTCAAGGTCAAGTGGTGACTCAAGTAGGTCATGTTGCATATTGATAGACGTGTCTTGACGAGACCAACATACAGGTGCCAGTTTCACTTCTATCTTCATTCTGTCGAGAGTTATTGACAAAAGGTGTTGTGATAACCCGAGGTCACGAATATTACATAATGTGGGTAGTTGATGCTCAAACAGCTGTGCCAAAAACGACGGCGCTGCGCGCCCCTGTTTGCCCGCTGTCCTTGACAAACCTGAGGGGTGGGTGTGTACCCCCCCCCCCCCCCGGCACGGCGCGGGTTTATACGCTCGGTCAGACCCGAGGGATTCCGGCCAGGCTGTGCAGTAAGAGTGACAGACAGTCTATATTTGCTATTGCCAGAACATAATAGCACATTTCTGAATCATATCCAACATAAAAGCATGGTTAAAAGCCGCCGAAAATTATTCCAGACTATCGTCCATTATATAGAGCGTGGACGGCGGCGACTGAGTTACCATCCCAATGACGTCATCCACTGGCCGCGGGAGACTACAAACAAACGCCGATGGTTTTATCTGATTATTATAGGGCCTTGGCGCTGAGGACCCCCCCCCCCCTCTCCAGTCAACGACTTTTCGCCGTTGACGATCCGACGTCACCCCCGGTCAATAACTCTTCGCGCTAACGACTCGACGCCACCCCCCTCCGTTAACAACTTTGAAACGAAAATGTTAGACTCTCCAAACTCGAACCCTAGATCCTCCATCCCACAGAAACATGGGGAACATGCAATACAAATACATAAATCAGTGTTCAGTTGTTCTAATTATTTGTTACCTCCACCCCGTGCAACAGTTTTTTTCCTGACGCTTCACCCCCCCCCCCCCCCACCTACATTTTTGTTCTCAAATTTTGACAAACCATTCAATCGCTTCAGGATGTGGTGACTTATGATAACTCACAACAAAACGCTTCATAGTATCTTTCCTAAAAAAAACTCCCACCACAGCTGTGCACAATGCTCTGCCATGCAATATCAACATCATCTGAATTCTAACATCTTCCTTTATAATGTGACAAAGATAATTCACATTATTACTTTTTCAATTGGCACCGACCCTAGCCGCCACTTCACAGTTAACACTTGACATCACTCGTGCAGTTTGTCTGACTTCAGAATGTTGTACTGTAACACTTGTTGGATTGTAACACTTTTTTGCGCCATTATACTTAATGTCATTCGATAAGGGAAAAATTGGTATTAGTTCAGTAATTCAACTCCCCTGTTTATACCCAGTTTATGTTGTTCTTGAGATCCCTAATAGAAGAAGGGTAGTCAGCTGATGGTACAACAGACTGAAAAGTGGCTTGTCTTTGACAGTCTACAGTCTAATATGACGTCATTAATATTATAGCACAACTCCTTGAATCTTGACGTCTATATTAAACATGGTTATAACTTATAATACCCCTTAAAACCGCCCTGAAACTCGCACATAAAATTAATAAAAAGTACGGATAGAATTTTCAAAATAACTGGTCTAAACAGTCATTTGGAGAAATTGCATATGTGACACTCCCAGAGTAACTTTACAATTATTTCGGCGTTAGAAAACAAAGTGAATTGTGATCTGTTGTTGAATTAACATTCTTAAAGTACCTTAACCTCAATAAATGTGTGATGCAAACTTTTTTATTTCATACATAAATGGCACATGTTACATGATTCGTATACACATTCCAGAATGTTATGTTGATATAGTTATTATTAGGTTATATATACTGCAGTTTTCATTTCTATGTACATATTTAATATTGTATTGTTTCACTTATGATAAGGAGCAGTCAGCAGAGTTTATGATGAGTTGAGTACTCTTTAAGTTTTTTTCAGACAGAAAATTGATTTATGTGGGTTTGAAAAGCACTCTAGAACATTGTTTGGATCCCTTTATTATTTAGTTGCTCCCAGTTATATCAGATGTGACTTTGACTTGTGAGAGGATGAGTCGACTCAGCTTTGACTCAAGCAGCATCCAGGTTACTCAACTTTGACTCAAGCGACATCCATGCGACTTCGCTCTGACTCAACTCAAACCCCTATTTTTCTTAAAGGAAATAATTCACCTTCGGAATTTTTTTTAGAACACGATTTTATTATATTTTTAATACAGTTTCTTTTTTTCTTTTCAAAAATGGTCCTACATCGCGCCAATTCAGGACAGAAGGTCGTACATTATGAATTTTATGGTGTGCGTTATTGGTCTGCGCATGCTCAGACCAGTGCTGGCACTCTCAGACGGTACGGTATATCATATATGCACCGCATTCCTTCGCCAAAAAGTCAAATATCTTCGGCTGGAGAGTTTTCTCAGCCAAGAAAAGCTGCAGATAAGGATTTCTCAACACTGGCTACAAAACTGCTATTTCAGTTCAAAATCCCATGTTGAAGGTGAACTATTTCCTTTAAGCGACTCGACTCTGACTCAAGTTGAGTCCTTATTTTTTTAAGCGACTCAACTCTTGACTCGAGGCGAGCCCCTATTTTTCTTAAGCGACTCGACTGACTCAAGTTGATTTGAGTCAGAGTTGAGTCAAATTTGACTCACCGACTCTTGAGTCGAGCACAACCCTGCTGCATGGAGCATGCGCAGACCAATAATGCACATCATAAACTTAATAATTTACGACCTGTCCTGAATTGGCGCGATGTAGGACCATTTTTGAAAAGAAAAAAAGAAACTGTATTACAAAATATAATAAAATCCTGTTCTGATAAATTTTCCGAAGGTGAACTATTTACTTTAACACGTTTAACCGTGTAAAGACCACACGTCCCGGGGGACCGTCCGTCCCGCGGCCAGCAAGCAACTAAGAGTGGTGCCCTGGATCGGGGCCGGGCATCGCCGTGCCGTGCGGCGTCAGTACAACACACGAGTCAACTACAACAGCAGATCTCAAACACAAGAATGAACGGCGTGCGGTGTCCACGGCCAACCGACAGACAGAGACAGAAGTTGACACCACTGTGCTGGCCGCCGCCGGTGCGGCTCTCGCTCTCACTCGCTCTATCGCGGCTCAGTGAGGTACACAACTAGCGCCCGTCGAACGTGACAGACGTCCATATACTTGGCAAAAGCGAGCATATAGCCGCGCTGGAAGCTTTCCCTCCAGTCACGCGCCATCACCGATCCACGTAAGACCACTCGTCACTGACCAATTCCGGAGCCAATTCCGCCGCCCGTCAGCCGCTCACCACCCCGCCGCGCGCGCCACGCCGCGGGAGTTAGGTACAGTAGAGGTTTTGTTAATCCCCACCAGATGTCAGCGCTGGCGGGGCGCTGTCAGGTGCGCCGGCTGCTGACTCACCAACAGAACAGGGATAGTTCCGCCGATGGCCGCCAGGTGGTGACCCTTCGAGTCCCCTCCTGCTGCTTTCCATCAAAAGCCTTAGATTGCGACTATTAACGCACACAGTGATCTCAAAGGTATAATGCATCTCCTGCATAAGCGAAAGTGAAATTGTAAGCAAAGGTCAAGGTCAAAGTCCGGTCACAAATATTGGCAAGAGGTCTACGAAAGCCATGCGAGTTGCGACATACGTTTTATGGGTTATTTTACACGTATAATTCGATAATAGCAGCCATTTTCGCAACCTGACCCCATATCATCGCCCCCCAGGTCAAGGCCAGGACATAAAACCTCAATTTGAAATTGATTTATACAACAAAAAAAGTATAAACCAGTTTTGCCTCAGAAATATATAGGTGTCATTTATTTGTCTGTATCTGGTCACTGAAAGACAAAAACCGCGACTTAAAAAATGACTCAATTAGTCTGTCAAATACAGATTTTGCTTTGCAATTTGGTTTGGGTATCATCCATACCTAGTTATCCAATATTTATTCCATTTTTTAGCATCTTAAAAAAGTGGATTACCCCCCTCCCCCCTCTCTCCCCAAAAGGTCAAAATCCCAAAGCCCGAAGGAAATCTGAGAGCCACTTTGAACATATCATTTCCCATCTTTTGCGTTTTGTATTTGCAATTTGAATCAAAACTCTATTTTCTACGATGTTTCTAACATTTATCTTTTTTCCACCAAAAATGGCATGACATGTCATTAAATTGCCGCCCTCATGACCATGACACCCCAGTCAGGTGCCGAAAAATGCGCTCCTCGGGCCTGCAGCCCCCCACCAATGCAAATCCTGATTCCACCCCTGTTTTCAGGAGGCAAATATTTGCTTCCAGTGCAGTTTGTATAGTGTGAATAGTTTCCGTAGTCGTGACAGTTTCCGTCGCTCTTGTCTCTTTATTCTACTGTGTCCATTTGTTTGCAGAACCGGAGCCTCATCCGCCAGCATTTGTGACCCCGGTCGCCTCGCTCCCCTCGAACGGGTCGGTCTGTGCTGCAGACGAGTTCCAGTGTCTCAGGTAACGAGTTCCGGTGTCTCAGGTAACGAGTTCCAGAGTCTCAGGTAACGAGTTCCAGAGTCTCAGGTAACGAGTTCCAGAGTCTCAGGTAACGAGTTCCAGTGTCTCAGGTAACGAGTTCCAGTGTCTCAGGTAACGAGTTCCAGTGTCTCAGGTAACGAGTTCCAGTGTCTCAGGTAACGAGTTCCAGTGTCTCGGGTAACGAGTTCCAGTGTCTCAGGTAACGAGTTCCAGTGTCTTAGGTAACGAGTTCCAGTGTCTCAGGTAACGAGTTCCAGTGTCTCAGGTAGCGAGTTCCAGTGTCTCAGGTAACGAGTTCCAGTGTCTCAGGTAACGAGTTCCAGTATCTCAGGTAACGAGTTCCAGTGTCTCAGGTAACGAGTTCCAGTGTCTCAGGTAACGAGTTCCAGTGTCTCAGGTAACGAGTTCCTGTGTCTCAGATAACGAGTTCCAGGGTCTCAGGAAACGAGTTCCAGTGTCTCAGGTAACGAGTTCCAGTGTCTCAGGTAACGAGTTCCAGTGTCTCAGGTAATGAGTTCCAGTGTCTCAAGTAACGAGTTCCAGTGTCTCAAGTAACGAGTTCCAGTGTCTCAGGTAACGAGTTCCAGTGTCTCAGTTAACAAGTTCCAGTGTCCTAGGTAACGGGTTAGTGTCTCAGGTAACAAGCTCCAGTGTCTCAGGTAACGAGTTCCGGCGTCTCAGGTAACGAGTTCCAGTGTCTCAGGTAACGAGTTCCAGTATCTCGGCTAACGAGTTCCAGTGTCTCGGGTAACGAGTTCCAGTGTCTCAGGTAACGAGTTCCAGTGTCTCAGGTAACGAGTTCCAGTATCTCAGGTAACGGGCTCCAGTGTCTCAGGTAACGAGTTCCAGTGTCTCAGGTAACGAGTTGCAGTGTCTCGGGTAACGAGTTCCAGTGTCTCGGGTAACGAGTTCCAGTGTCTCAGGTAACGAGTCCATTGTCTCAGGTAGCGAGTTCCAGTGTCTCAGGTAACGAGTTCCAGTGTCTCAGGTAACGAGTTCCAGTGTCTCGGGTAACGAGTTCCAGTGTCTCGGGTAACGAGTTCCAGTGTCTCGGGTAACAAGCTACAGTGTCACAGGTAACGAGTTCCAGTGTCTCAGCTAACAAGCTACAGTGTCTCAGGTAACGAGTTCCAGTGTCTCAGGTAACGAGTTCCAGTGTCTCGGGTAACGAGTTCCAGTGTCTCGGGTAACGAGTTACAGTGTCTCGGGTAACGAGTTCCAGTGTCTCGGGTAACGAGTTCCAGTGTCTCAGGTAACGAGTGTCTCAGGTAACGAGTTCCAGAGTCTCAGGTAACAAGCTACAGTGTCTCGGGTAACGAGTTCCAGTGTCTCAGGTAACGAGTTCCAGTGTCTCGGGTAACGAGTTCCAGAGTCTCGGGTAACGAGTTCCAGTGTCTCAGGTAACGAGCGTCTCAGGTAACGAGTTCCAGTGTCTCGGGTAACGAGTTCCAGTGTCTCGGGTAACGAGTTCCAGTGTCTCAGGTCACGAGTTCCAGTGTCTCAGGTAACGAGTTCCAGTGTCTCAGGTAACGAGTTCCGGTGTCTCAGGTAACGAGTTCCAGTGTCTCGGGTAACGAGTTCCAGTGTCTCGGGTAACGAGTTCCAGTGTCTCAGGTAACGAGTTCCAGTGTCTCAGGTAACGAGTTCCGGTGTCTCAGGTAACGAGTTCCAGTGTCTCAGGTAACGAGTTCCAGTTCTCAGGTAACGAGTTCCGGTGTCTCGGGTAACGAGTTCCGGTGTCTCAGGTAACGAGTTCCAGTGTCTCAGGTAACGAGTTCCAGTGTCTCAGGTAGCGTGTGCCAGTGTCTTAGGTAACGTACACGGTTGGGAAAGTGGTGGCACGGGGGGAGCTGTTACGGTATGTAAGAAGAGGGTGTTAAGACGTAAAAATAGAAATTGCAAAGCATGCAACTGTTTTGGCCGCCGTTCATTGTCGCAGTGTGTGCCGTCTGTTTTGACCACCTGCACCGGCAGTGTGTGGCAGTGTGTGCCGTCTGTTTTGACCACCTGCACCGGCAGTGTGTGGCAGTGTGTGCCGTCTGTTTTGACCACCTGCACCGGCAGTGTGTGGCAGTGTGTGCCGTCTGTTTTGACCACCTGCACCGGCAGTGTGTGGCAGTGTGTGCCGTCTGTTTTGACCACCTGCACCGGCAGTGTGTGGCAGTGTGTGTCGGTGTTGAAAACGTTTCCCGGCAGTGTGCCCCACTGTGCGCCTATTGACCTTCCACGGCAGTGTGTCTCAGTGTGTGTCTGTTTTGACCACATTACCCTGTAGTGTACCTCACTGTGCGCCTGTGTTTTGCCCATCTGTTACTGCAGTGTGTCGCAGTGTGTGCCGGCCTCTCAGCGGTGCGACACGAGGCCGCAGTGCGGAGACTATTCTGATGAAGCCTCCTGTTCGCTGCTGGACTACCTGGCCAAGCATCAGCCGGATCGTGTCTGCGACATGAACATTGACCTGCCCACCGCCGCAGACGAGGAGCTCTGCTGTGAGTCGCAGGTCGCGGGTTGAAATCCCACACGGTTCAGATTGTTTTAAAGGGAATGTTTCACCTTTGTATTGATTTTGGACTGAGATAGCCATTATCTTTGGCCGTTATTGAAATGTCGAAAATACAAAGGTCATTTTCCCCCAAACTTAGCCGTTTTTAAGCAATTGAATTTCCCATTTGCAAAATGGGGTCTAGGCTAGTGCCGCCGCTGATTGGCTGACAGACACTTTTTCAGCCAATCCCACTTTTGTCAGCCAATCAGCGGCGGTCTATAGCTCAATAATGACGTCATCTCAAATTTAAAACCTTAATTTGTATAAAGTTAAGTGACTTTTTGAGAGAGAAAAATATCACCATCGTTTTCAGCAGCACTTATTCATATTTTCGACTATAACCAGCGTATATTTGACAACTTTCAGAAAGGTGAAACATTCCCTTTAAGTTTTGGACTAAAACAGGTCCTGGGGCAATTCAAGTTGTCCTTCTTTTTTTGCTTAACCTGCGCCCATCTCATAACTTGCGAGCTTCTCTAGTATAGAGTCTATACTCAGAACTCTAGCGAAGACTCTAGCGAGTCTTCTAGAAATTCAGCTTTAAAAGACCACTTGGCACTTGGCACTGGTTGCTGACCCGCCACTATTCACAACCGCTCCCCCCCCCAACATTTTGGATTTTAACATTACGCCTATGGGCGTTGCATGAAAAGAATTGACTTCAGAATGCCTCCTGCCCCCCCCCCCCCCAACTTGAACATAGTTCCTACGCCCCTGAGTCGGAGTCAGTTAAATTTTGCCGACTCTGGCTGGCATGTGAAAATTATGTATGAGGAACGTGTTTTTTTCAGATGCATTTTTAATTGGCCACCGATGGCGATAATTTCACATTTAACGGCTTCGAAATTGTGTTCCGGTCCTTGTCAGTGTTTACCTATCAATTTCAGTTAACTAGTAATTTTCAAATTTTATGGGCTGAAAGAAGGAAATTGGAGACAAATGTTTTGGGTATTTTGTCCTGTATGAAACGGAAAATATAGTTCCATAATTGTAATAGTTGTAATAGTTTTATAATAAGTATATTATATAATAATTATACACTATATATACATATACACATAGTATTGGACATATATATATATATAGTATTGGACATTTAGTAAGTCAACTTGACTATTCGGCCGTTGGCCCCCCCCCCCCAAACCGATTACATAAAGTTCCACCACTGTCCAGAACCATGTGACATTGCATCGTCTACTGATATTTGTTGTACCTATTGTTACAAGGACGCAAGAATAACAAGATTTTTCCACATTTAATGATGACATCACTTGCCACTAGCGGATCCAGGAGCGGGCCATGGCGGCCATGGTCCCCCAAACCACCTGAAATCGGCAAAAATTGACACATTTTTTCTGATATAGAAGACAATCTAAGCAACTTTTACTAAGAGAAGTTTGATTTAAATGGGCTATCAATACATAAGCAAGTGAAATCCGATTAGTTTAGAAAATTGTGTGATATTTTTGGAATTTGCCCCAAACCACCTGTGTCCCCCCCCCCCACCACCGTTATAGATACGCCATGTCACTTGCTGCTTTTCTGGGTGCTGCAAATTAGTATTGGACAATTGAAATCAAGGCATCATTAAAATTCACACAAATAATATAGAAAACACCATTTTTTTTTGGTTCTGGACAAAAGAGAGAAATGCTAGCATTACCTTCTAGGATCTTGTATCCCATAGGACCTGATGCATATCGGATCCTATAGGATCTTGACACGTCTGGCCCAATGAGATGTACAGGGACCCGCAGTTGCTATGGTACAACACTAAGAGATCTGGTTTATCTTCTCCTCTAGGATATGATTGTGTGCGAATTAAGAAATAACATACATGCATTTAACTGCATTACTGCGAGCTTCAAAAGTATAAATTCATGCATTGGCCTCACCCATATTCCCCCCCTTTGGGTGATTGTAAGAAAAAAAATAATTTTTTTAGCTCTTGCGATGCAAATGGTAATTTTGCTTAAAATCAGCCAATAGAAGGACAGGGTGAGCCAATGCATCAATATGTCATTTTTAAAGCTCTCAGTAATGTGGTTTTGAATGCATTTATTGTTGTCTTAATTTGCCAGTCAAAACCGTACGCCCCCCCCCCCAGAGGGAGAAAAGAATAAGCCGGACCAGTTGTGTACCATAGCAACTCAACTGCAGGTCCCTGTACCTACGAAAACTGCTATTATCTTTCTTTGAAGTACATTTACATGAAACAGGAGCACCTGGCATGTACAACCAAGATGCTTGCAAATGTCAGAAAAGGGCAGCAATTAATTACAATTTACATAAATTGCATAACCGCAGATACCTACCTGGTGGTGCCGTGGTGTCTTGTCGCTGGCGCCACCCAGTGGTCGCAAATGGCATGCTTCCTAGACATAAGCAGTTTCTTTTCACACTCCACGCCATGGTGGCCAAATTCAGATATTTAGGGGAATGGAGGGATAACAAAATTGTTTGTTTTATCAAAAATGATAGGACGAAGGAGGTCTCTGGGTCTAAAAACATGAAAATGAGTTAAGAATTTCCATGTTTTGAGCTGGACACCTCCCATTCCATGATATCACATCTGGCAACATGCCATAATTTTGTCATCCCCCTCCCCTCCCCCAACTCACTGAATTTGGTAACTATGCTCCACCCATTTCAATTTACTATTAGGCTTACACCGACACTTTCCGACAGCCTTCTTAACAGTTTTCCCCTTATGAATGCCAATGTTTTTTTGGCTCAATATAAATATCCAGCCACACGATACCGCGTCACCTAGAAGCAGTCAACAAGGCCTTGGTCAACACCTGTAAACGTACTTGAATCGCGTCGTTACTGGCACAAACAGCGCCATAATTGTCGCTGTCTCACCTGACTCACCGGCATGACAGCGACGCGAATGATGCTGGTCATGGGGCAGCCGCGATGTCACCGTGTTTTCTTCAGCTGTAAATCTTGGCTTGAGGAACGCTGCCACTAAATCAAAACACACTATTGTTGACAGTTACCAGTTACCAGTGTATTGGAAAAAGATCCACGTACCTATATAATCGTGGCTTTTCACCCTTTCACGTCATATCACAGTGTATGCATAATGTTTTACGCTGATATTCTAATGCTGATCCAAATTCAAGATGACTGAGATCCTGCATGTTTTTGCGCCCTTCATGTTTGACATGCGTAGTTATCTTCAGCAGCATTTTGCTAACTCACGGTACGGCGGTACACAATCAACTGACACCGACGTGCGTTGGCGCGTCGGAACATTTTTTCACCTCTGCACTGACCACTGGCCACTGGCCACTGGCCACTGACCACTGATCACTGACCACTCTCTGCATGCCAGGTCCGCCGGACTCTGGCCACTTTTACTGTCCATACAGCCAGAGGAGCATCCCGCAGAAATGGTGCTGTGACAGACAGGCCGACTGCGAGTACGGAGAGGACGAGGCCGACTGTGGTGAGTATCGAGACTCTGACCAGACTCACTATACGGAGAGGACAAGGCCGACTGTGGTGAGTATCGAGACTCTGACCAGACTCCCTATACGGAGAGGACAAGGCCGACTGTGGTGAGTATCGAGACTCTGACCAGACTCTCTATACGGAGAGGACGAGGCCGACTGTGGTGAGTATCGAGACTCTGACCAGACTCCCTATACGGAGAGGACGAGGCCGACTGTGGTGAGTATCGAGACTCTGACCAGACTCCCTATACGGAGAGGACAAGGCCGACTGTGGTGAGTATCGAGACTCTGACCAGACTCCCTGTACGGAGAGGACGAGGCCGACTGTGGTGAGTATCGAGACTCTGACCAGACTCACTGTACGGAGAGGACGAGGCCGACTGTGGTGAGTATCGAGACTCTGACCAGACTCCCTATACGGAGAGGACGAGGCCGACTGTGGTGAGTATCGATACTCTGACCAGACTCACTATACGGAGAGGACGAGGCCGACTGTGGTGAGTATCGAGACTCTGACCAGACTCCCTATACGGAGAGGACGAGGCCGACTGTGGTGAGTATCGAGACTCTGACCAGACTTCCTATACGGAGAGGACGAGGCCGACTGTGGTGAGTATCGAGACTCTGACCAGACTCACTACACGGAGAGGACGAGGCCGACTGTGGTTAGTATCGAGACTCTGGCCAGACTCCCTGTACGGAGTGGACGAGGCCGACTGTGGTGAGTATCGAGACTCTGACTCCCTCTACGGAGAGGACGAGGCCGACTAAGGTGAGTATCGTGACTCTGACCAGACTCCCTACACGGAGAGGACGAGGCCGACTGTGGTTAGTATCGAGACTCTGGCCAGACTCCCTGTACGGAGAGGACGAGGCCGACTGTGGTGAGTATCGAGACTCTGACCAGACTCACTATACGGAGAGGACGAGGCCGACTGTGGTGAGTACCGAGACTCTGACCAGACTCACTGTACGGAGAGGACGAGGCCGACTGTGGTGAGTATCGAGACTCTGACCAGACTCACTATACGGAGAGGACGAGGCCGACTGTGGTGAGTACCGAGACTCTGACCAGACTCACTATACGGAGAGGACGAGGCCGACTGTGGTGAGTATCGAGACTCTGACTCTCTATACGGAGAGGACGAGGCCGACTGTGGTGAGTATCGAGACTCTGACCAGACTCCCTGTACGGAGAGGACGAGGCCGACTGTGGTGAGTATCGAGACTCTGATCAGACTCCCTATACGGAGAGGACGAGGCCGACTTTGGTGAGTACCGAGACTCTGACCAGACTCCCTGTACGGAGAGGACGAGGCCGACTGTGGTGAGTATCGAGACTCTGACCAGACTCACTGTACGGAGAGGACGAGGCCGACTGTGGTGAGTACCGAGACTCTGACCAGACTCCCTATACGGAGAGGACGAGGCCGACTGTGGTCAGTATCGAGACTGACCAGACTCCCTATACAGAGAGGACGAGGCCGACTGTGGTGAGTACCGAGACTCTGACCAGACTCACGATACGGAGAGGACGAGGCCGACTGTGGTTAGTATCGAGACTGACTCTCTATACGGAGAGGACGAGGCCGACTGTGGTGAGTATCGAGACTCTGACCAGACTCCCTGTACGGAGAGGACAAGGCCGACTGTGGTGAGCATCGAGACTCTGACCAGACTCCCTATACGGAGAGGACAAGGCCGACTGTGGTGAGTATCGAGACTCTGACCAGACTCCCTATACGGAGAGGACGAGGCCGACTGTGGTGAGTACCGAGACTCTGACCAGACTCACTATACGGAGAGGACGACTGTGGTGAGTATCGAGACTCTGACCAGACTCACTATACGGAGAGGACGACTGTGGTGAGTACCGAGACTCTGACCAGACTCTCTATACGGAGAGGACGAGGCCGACTGTGGTGAGTATCGAGACTCTGACCAGACTCCCTGTACGGAGAGGACGAGGCCGACTGTGGTGAGTATCGAGACTCTGATCAGACTCCCTGTACGGAGAGGACGAGGCCGACTGTGGTGAGTATCGAGACTCTGGCCAGGTCAGACTCCCTATACGGAGAGGACGAGGCCGACTGTGGTGAGTATCGAGACTCTGACCAGACTCACTATACAGAGAGGACGAGGCCGACTGTGGTGAGTATCGAGACTCTGACCAGACTCCCTATACGGAGAGGACGAGGCCGACTGTGGTGAGTATCGAGACTCTGACCAGACTCACTATACCGATATTGGTACGCCCAGCCTGACAATGTGAGCTCAAAATTATTGTTATATTTAACCCGCCATTGACGGGGGGCAAATCCCCCTTGACGAAATTTCGCAATAGCTCAAAAACCAACAGCGAAAAACCAATGCAAAACTTAGGGTACCTTCTTCTACATCAATTTTACGTATTCCGTGCAAAAACGAAGCAATTTCGTCTATTTATTTTTAGAAATAACAAATTTAGTGACGTGACTACACACGAGTTTGACGAAAAAATAAACTGAACTTTAACGGGTCGTACAAAGGCCATGTTTTAAAAAAATGCAATAAAAAACGTCAAAGGATGGCAAATGACAAGGGCTACAAAATGGCTATCTCAGATTTGTTTACCCCCACATTTTTTTTAATGCCCGCAAAACCAAAATTTTCAACAAATGGAATATATGTTGAACCACAAATGGACAATAATCAAATCACAATTTAAAATCAATGTCTGTATTTTTGACTGACTTATGGCTCCCTAAATATGAATAGTTTATGACTTTATATCTTTTTTCATTGCGTTTTTGGGCCTTTAGTGAACAGATGCAGACAAATAAATGCCAGCGCTGTATTTCTGAGACAAAATTGGTCTGGAAACATGCCTTTGTAAATTTAGATTTGTCAATTTCAAAATTTTGACATGTCACTTGGTCTTGATACCTTCACTTAAATGAGGTCAGATGGTAAAATGACCACTATCGAATTATACGTGAAAAATAACCCGTAAAACATGTGTCGCACATGACTTTCGTAGGTCTTCTGCGCATAGTGACCTTTTGTGACCTGACCGAGACCGCGCGAAGCGCGGTATCATGGGCTCTCTAAGAGTCTGGAGAAGCGTGGTCTTTAGACAGTTTAGAGCACTGCAGAGGCCCTTTAGGGCCACCAGGGCCCTCTGCGAGACTAGAGGGCTCCATGGACGTTCAAAAAGCCCCGTGCAGGTCAGCGGGGCCCCTGGCTAGACCGAAAGGGCCCCTATGCGAGTCGGAAGGGTCCTGAACATGCCGAATGGGCCCCTAGCCATTAGAGTGGCCCCTGGGCAGGTCGGAGGGCCCTTTCAATGCTCGGGAAGGTGGCCCTTTCGAGGTGCCTCCCCCCCCCTCCCCTGGGAGAAATTCTGGCTACGTGCCTGATTATAGTCGCAATCAAAGGCTTCGGATTGAAAGTATGGCCCATACATTAAAATGCCTCGATTTTGATCTATGACCCGACCTTGACCTGATATGACCTTAATTTGTAAAATGTCGTGTATGTTTTAGATGTGTCATTTAGAGGCTTCGAAAGCCGCCTTGCGCGTCTCGCTGCGATCATTGGTTCCGGTGATAACCGAAGGGGTGGGGCAATAGCCCCCCCCCCGGTCAATGGCGTTCGGCTGAGACCCCGGTCAATGCCGGGTTAACGATTATAATATTTATATAAATCCTAATCGTATATGATATACTCATATCGAATCATAATCGATTCATAATCTCGTATCTGATATTTATCTAAGTTTGTGTAAATCTTAGGATCTTGGGAAACTCGGGAGAGCTATTACGCGTGCCTAGGGATGTTACCCCACGCCCAGGTAGGCCTTTGATACAACTTCACCCCGGTGTAGGGGTGTGGGGTCAAAATGACCCCCACTAACTCGAAAACTAAAAGGGCTAGACAGACGCAGAAAAGCGTTTCGAAAGCTCTCTAGAAGGATATTCCAAGTTACTTGCGCATTTTTGGGCTCAGGTCAATATTGAGGTCACCAGAGGTCATCAAAGGTCAAATTGTCGAAGTATGTATAGGACGTTGCTCCAGAACCCCCAAATATTTCGGGAACTGATGGTTAGGAACCTGTCTGCAAAGCTGATCTGATCGAAACCAGTCTATTCTGGTGTGCAGAAAATTGTTAAATTTTACCTAAATAACAGTATTGAATAATGTGGGATAGCGCTTCTTTGAGGCTCATAATGTATAATAGAGTTAATAAAAACCACGGCCTCATACTATGTAATATATTAATACAAAAATGAGACAAAAGAGACGACAGTTTCAGGCATGGCCTGACTTCAGGTCTGACATTTACGACACTTGTTTTTTTTTTTTAAACATCATTCTAACGTTCGCAAACACTCGAACACATCTTCCTCTTTGAGAAACAATAAATGCAAAACACAAACTCTACATAATCCACCTATATACACAATGCGCATATGTTACAGGCCTACATAACACACAATATGAACATTGCATCACCAAGTGTGGTGTGTGTGTGTGTGTGTGTGTGTGTGTGTGTGTGTGTGTGTGTGTGTGTGTGTGTGTGTGTGTGTGTGTGTGTGTGTGTGTGTGTGTGTGTGTGTGTGTGTGTGTGTGTGTGTGTGTGTGTGTGTGTGTGTGTGTGTGTGTGTGTGTGTGTGTGTGTGTGTGTGTGTGTGTGTGTGTGTGTGTGTGTGTGTGTGTGTGTGTGTGTGTGTGTGTGTGTGTGTGTGTGTGTGTGTGTGTGTGTGTGTGTGTGTGTGTGTGTGTGTGTGTGTGTGTGTGTGTGTGTGTGTGTGTGTGTGTGTGTGTGTGTGTGTGTGTGTGTGTGTGTGTGTGTGTGTGTGTGTGTGTGTGTGTGTGTGTGTGTGTGTGTGTGTGTGTGTGTGTGTGTGTGTGTGTGTGTGTGTGTGTGTGTGTGTGTGTGTGTGTGTGTGTGTGTGTGTGTGTGTGTGTGTGTGTGTGTGTGTGTGTGTGTGTGTGTGTGTGTGTGTGTGTGTGTGTGTGTGTGTGTGTGTGTGTGTGTGTGTGTGTGTGTGTGTGTGTGTGTGTGTGTGTGTGTGTGTGTGTGTGTGTGTGTGTGTGTGTGTGTGTGTGTGTGTGTGTGTGTGTGTGTGTGTGTGTGTGTGTGTGTGTGTGTGTGTGTGTGTGTGTGTGTGTGTGTGTGTGTGTGTGTGTGTGTGTGTGTGTGTGTGTGTGTGTGTGTGTGTGTGTGTGTGTGTGTGTGTGTGTGTGTGTGTGTGTGTGTGTGTGTGTGTGTGTGTGTGTGTGTGTGTGTGTGTGTGTGTGTGTGTGTGTGTGTGTGTGTGTGTGTGTGTGTGTGTGTGTGTGTGTGTGTGTGTGTGTGTGTGTGTGTGTGTGTGTGTGTGTGTGTGTGTGTGTGTGTGTGTGTGTGTGTGTGTGTGTGTGTGTGTGTGTGTGTGTGTGTGTGTGTGTGTGTGTGTGTGTGTGTGTGTGTGTGTGTGTGTGTGTGTGTGTGTGTGTGTGTGTGTGTGTGTGTGTGTGTGTGTGTGTGTGTGTGTGTGTGTGTGTGTGTGTGTGTGTGTGTGTGTGTGTGTGTGTGTGTGTGTGTGTGTGTGTGTGTGTGTGTGTGTGTGTGTGTGTGTGTGTGTGTGTGTGTGTGTGTGTGTGTGTGTGTGTGTGTGTGTGTGTGTGTGTGTGTGTGTGTGTGTGTGTGTGTGTGTGTGTGTGTGTGTGTGTGTGTGTGTGTGTGTGTGTGTGTGTGTGTGTGTGTGTGTGTGTGTGTGTGTGTGTGTGTGTGTGTGTGTGTGTGTGTGTGTGTGTGTGTGTGTGTGTGTGTGTGTGTGTGTGTGTGTGTGTGTGTGTGTGTGTGTGTGTGTGTGTGTGTGTGTGTGTGTGTGTGTGTGTGTGTGTGTGTGTGTGTGTGTGTGTGTGTGTGTGTGTGTGTGTGTGTGTGTGTGTGTGTGTGTGTGTGTGTGTGTGTGTGTGTGTGTGTGTGTGTGTGTGTGTGTGTGTGTGTGTGTGTGTGTGTGTGTGTGTGTGTGTGTGTGTGTGTGTGTGTGTGTGTGTGTGTGTGTGTGTGTGTGTGTGTGTGTGTGTGTGTGTGTGTGTGTGTGTGTGTGTGTGTGTGTGTGTGTGTGTGTGTGTGTGTGTGTGTGTGTGTGTGTGTGTGTGTGTGTGTGTGTGTGTGTGTGTGTGTGTGTGTGTGTGTGTGTGTGTGTGTGTGTGTGTGTGTGTGTGTGTGTGTGTGTGTGTGTGTGTGTGTGTGTGTGTGTGTGTGTGTGTGTGTGTGTGTGTGTGTGTGTGTGTGTGTGTGTGTGTGTGTGTGTGTGTGTGTGTGTGTGTGTGTGTGTGTGTGTGTGTGTGTGTGTGTGTGTGTGTGTGTGTGTGTGTGTGTGTGTGTGTGTGTGTGTGTGTGTGTGTGTGTGTGTGTGTGTGTGTGTGTGTGTGTGTGTGTGTGTGTGTGTGTGTGTGTGTGTGTGTGTGTGTGTGTGTGTGTGTGTGTGTGTGTGTGTGTGTGTGTGTGTGTGTGTGTGTGTGTGTGTGTGTGTGTGTGTGTGTGTGTGTGTGTGTGTGTGTGTGTGTGTGTGTGTGTGTGTGTGTGTGTGTGTGTGTGTGTGTGTGTGTGTGTGTGTGTGTGTGTGTGTGTGTGTGTGTGTGTGTGTGTGTGTGTGTGTGTGTGTGTGTGTGTGTGTGTGTGTGTGTGTGTGTGTGTGTGTGTGTGTGTGTGTGTGTGTGTGTGTGTGTGTGTGTGTGTGTGTGTGTGTGTGTGTGTGTGTGTGTGTGTGTGTGTGTGTGTGTGTGTGTGTGTGTGTGTGTGTGTGTGTGTGTGTGTGTGTGTGTGTGTGTGTGTGTGTGTGTGTGTGTGTGTGTGTGTGTGTGTGTGTGTGTGTGTGTGTGTGTGTGTGTGTGTGTGTGTGTGTGTGTGTGTGTGTGTGTGTGTGTGTGTGTGTGTGTGTGTGTGTGTGTGTGTGTGTGTGTGTGTGTGTGTGTGTGTGTGTGTGTGTGTGTGTGTGTGTGTGTGTGTGTGTGTGTGTGTGTGTGTGTGTGTGTGTGTGTGTGTGTGTGTGTGTGTGTGTGTGTGTGTGTGTGTGTGTGTGTGTGTGTGTGTGTGTGTGTGTGTGTGTGTGTGTGTGTGTGTGTGTGTGTGTGTGTGTGTGTGTGTGTGTGTGTGTGTGTGTGTGTGTGTGTGTGTGTGTGTGTGTGTGTGTGTGTGTGTGTGTGTGTGTGTGTGTGTGTGTGTGTGTGTGTGTGTGTGTGTGTGTGTGTGTGTGTGGTGTGTGTGTGTGTGTGTGTGTGTGTGTGTGTGTGTGTGTGTGTGTGTGTGTGTGTGTGTGTGTGTGTGTGTGTGTGTGTGTGTGTGTGTGTGTGTGTGTGTGTGTGTGTGTGTGTGTGTGTGTGTGTGTGTGTGTGTGTGTGTGTGTGTGTGTGTGTGTGTGTGTGTGTGTGTGTGTGTGTGTGTGTGTGTGTGTGTGTGTGTGTGTGTGTGTGTGTGTGTGTGTGTGTGTGTGTGTGTGTGTGTGTGTGTGTGTGTGTGTGTGTGTGTGTGTGTGTGTGTGTGTGTGTGTGTGTGTGTGTGTGTGTGTGTGTGTGTGTGTGTGTGTGTGTGTGTGTGTGTGTGTGTGTGTGTGTGTGTGTGTGTGTGTGTGTGTGTGTGTGTGTGTGTGTGTGTGTGTGTGTGTGTGTGTGTGTGTGTGTGTGTGTGTGTGTGTGTGTGTGTGTGTGTGTGTGTGTGTGTGTGTGTGTGTGTGTGTGTGTGTGTGTGTGTGTGTGTGTGTGTGTGTGTGTGTGTGTGTGTGTGTGTGTGTGTGTGTGTGTGTGTGTGTGTGTGTGTGTGTGTGTGTGTGTGTGTGTGTGTGTGTGTGTGTGTGTGTGTGTGTGTGTGTGTGTGTGTGTGTGTGTGTGTGTGTGTGTGTGTGTGTGTGTGTGTGTGTGTGTGTGTGTGTGTGTGTGTGTGTGTGTGTGTGTGTGTGTGTGTGTGTGTGTGTGTGTGTGTGTGTGTGTGTGTGTGTGTGTGTGTGTGTGTGTGTGTGTGTGTGTGTGTGTGTGTGTGTGTGTGTGTGTGTGTGTGTGTGTGTGTGTGTGTGTGTGTGTGTGTGTGTGTGTGTGTGTGTGTGTGTGTGTGTGTGTGTGTGTGTGTGTGTGTGTGTGTGTGTGTGTGTGTGTGTGTGTGTGTGTGTGTGTGTGTGTGTGTGTGTGTGTGTGTGTGTGTGTGTGTGTGTGTGTGTGTGTGTGTGTGTGTGTGTGTGTGTGTGTGTGTGTGTGTGTGTGTGTGTGTGTGTGTGTGTGTGTGTGTGTGTGTGTGTGTGTGTGTGTGTGTGTGTGTGTGTGTGTGTGTGTGTGTGTGTGTGTGTGTGTGTGTGTGTGTGTGTGTGTGTGTGTGTGTGTGTGTGTGTGTGTGTGTGTGTGTGTGTGTGTGTGTGTGTGTGTGTGTGTGTGTGTGTGTGTGTGTGTGTGTGTGTGTGTGTGTGTGTGTGTGTGTGTGTGTGTGTGTGTGTGTGTGTGTGTGTGTGTGTGTGTGTGTGTGTGTGTGTGTGTGTGTGTGTGTGTGTGTGTGTGTGTGTGTGTGTGTGTGTGTGTGTGTGTGTGTGTGTGTGTGTGTGTGTGTGTGTGTGTGTGTGTGTGTGTGTGTGTGTGTGTGTGTGTGTGTGTGTGTGTGTGTGTGTGTGTGTGTGTGTGTGTGTGTGTGTGTGTGTGTGTGTGTGTGTGTGTGTGTGTGTGTGTGTGTGTGTGTGTGTGTGTGTGTGTGTGTGTGTGTGTGTGTGTGTGTGTGTGTGTGTGTGTGTGTGTGTGTGTGTGTGTGTGTGTGTGTGTGTGTGTGTGTGTGTGTGTGTGTGTGTGTGTGTGTGTGTGTGTGTGTGTGTGTGTGTGTGTGTGTGTGTGTGTGTGTGTGTGTGTGTGTGTGTGTGTGTGTGTGTGTGTGTGTGTGTGTGTGTGTGTGTGTGTGTGTGTGTGTGTGTGTGTGTGTGTGTGTGTGTGTGTGTGTGTGTGTGTGTGTGTGTGTGTGTGTGTGTGTGTGTGTGTGTGTGTGTGTGTGTGTGTGTGTGTGTGTGTGTGTGTGTGTGTGTGTGTGTGTGTGTGTGTGTGTGTGTGTGTGTGTGTGTGTGTGTGTGTGTGTGTGTGTGTGTGTGTGTGTGTGTGTGTGTGTGTGTGTGTGTGTGTGTGTGTGTGTGTGTGTGTGTGTGTGTGTGTGTGTGTGTGTGTGTGTGTGTGTGTGTGTGTGTGTGTGTGTGTGTGTGTGTGTGTGTGTGTGTGTGTGTGTGTGTGTGTGTGTGTGTGTGTGTGTGTGTGTGTGTGTGTGTGTGTGTGTGTGTGTGTGTGTGTGTGTGTGTGTGTGTGTGTGTGTGTGTGTGTGTGTGTGTGTGTGTGTGTGTGTGTGTGTGTGTGTGTGTGTGTGTGTGTGTGTGTGTGTGTGTGTGTGTGTGTGTGTGTGTGTGTGTGTGTGTGTGTGTGTGTGTGTGTGTGTGTGTGTGTGTGTGTGTGTGTGTGTGTGTGTGTGTGTGTGTGTGTGTGTGTGTGTGTGTGTGTGTGTGTGTGTGTGTGTGTGTGTGTGTGTGTGTGTGTGTGTGTGTGTGTGTGTGTGTGTGTGTGTGTGTGTGTGTGTGTGTGTGTGTGTGTGTGTGTGTGTGTGTGTGTGTGTGTGTGTGTGTGTGTGTGTGTGTGTGTGTGTGTGTGTGTGTGTGTGTGTGTGTGTGTGTGTGTGTGTGTGTGTGTGTGTGTGTGTGTGTGTGTGTGTGTGTGTGTGTGTGTGTGTGTGTGTGTGTGTGTGTGTGTGTGTGTGTGTGTGTGTGTGTGTGTGTGTGTGTGTGTGTGTGTGTGTGTGTGTGTGTGTGTGTGTGTGTGTGTGTGTGTGTGTGTGTGTGTGTGTGTGTGTGTGTGTGTGTGTGTGTGTGTGTGTGTGTGTGTGTGTGTGTGTGTGTGTGTGTGTGTGTGTGTGTGTGTGTGTGTGTGTGTGTGTGTGTGTGTGTGTGTGTGTGTGTGTGTGTGTGTGTGTGTGTGTGTGTGTGTGTGTGTGTGTGTGTGTGTGTGTGTGTGTGTGTGTGTGTGTGTGTGTGTGTGTGTGTGTGTGTGTGTGTGTGTGTGTGTGTGTGTGTGTGTGTGTGTGTGTGTGTGTGTGTGTGTGTGTGTGTGTGTGTGTGTGTGTGTGTGTGTGTGTGTGTGTGTGTGTGTGTGTGTGTGTGTGTGTGTGTGTGTGTGTGTGTGTGTGTGTGTGTGTGTGTGTGTGTGTGTGTGTGTGTGTGTGTGTGTGTGTGTGTGTGTGTGTGTGTGTGTGTGTGTGTGTGTGTGTGTGTGTGTGTGTGTGTGTGTGTGTGTGTGTGTGTGTGTGTGTGTGTGTGTGTGTGTGTGTGTGTGTGTGTGTGTGTGTGTGTGTGTGTGTGTGTGTGTGTGTGTGTGTGTGTGTGTGTGTGTGTGTGTGTGTGTGTGTGTGTGTGTGTGTGTGTGTGTGTGTGTGTGTGTGTGTGTGTGTGTGTGTGTGTGTGTGTGTGTGTGTGTGTGTGTGTGTGTGTGTGTGTGTGTGTGTGTGTGTGTGTGTGTGTGTGTGTGTGTGTGTGTGTGTGTGTGTGTGTGTGTGTGTGTGTGTGTGTGTGTGTGTGTGTGTGTGTGTGTGTGTGTGTGTGTGTGTGTGTGTGTGTGTGTGTGTGTGTGTGTGTGTGTGTGTGTGTGTGTGTGTGTGTGTGTGTGTGTGTGTGTGTGTGTGTGTGTGTGTGTGTGTGTGTGTGTGTGTGTGTGTGTGTGTGTGTGTGTGTGTGTGTGTGTGTGTGTGTGTGTGTGTGTGTGTGTGTGTGTGTGTGTGTGTGTGTGTGTGTGTGTGTGTGTGTGTGTGTGTGTGTGTGTGTGTGTGTGTGTGTGTGTGTGTGTGTGTGTGTGTGTGTGTGTGTGTGTGTGTGTGTGTGTGTGTGTGTGTGTGTGTGTGTGTGTGTGTGTGTGTGTGTGTGTGTGTGTGTGTGTGTGTGTGTGTGTGTGTGTGTGTGTGTGTGTGTGTGTGTGTGTGTGTGTGTGTGTGTGTGTGTGTGTGTGTGTGTGTGTGTGTGTGTGTGTGTGTGTGTGTGTGTGTGTGTGTGTGTGTGTGTGTGTGTGTGTGTGTGTGTGTGTGTGTGTGTGTGTGTGTGTGTGTGTGTGTGTGTGTGTGTGTGTGTGTGTGTGTGTGTGTGTGTGTGTGTGTGTGTGTGTGTGTGTGTGTGTGTGTGTGTGTGTGTGTGTGTGTGTGTGTGTGTGTGTGTGTGTGTGTGTGTGTGTGTGTGTGTGTGTGTGTGTGTGTGTGTGTGTGTGTGTGTGTGTGTGTGTGTGTGTGTGTGTGTGTGTGTGTGTGTGTGTGTGTGTGTGTGTGTGTGTGTGTGTGTGTGTGTGTGTGTGTGTGTGTGTGTGTGTGTGTGTGTGTGTGTGTGTGTGTGTGTGTGTGTGTGTGTGTGTGTGTGTGTGTGTGTGTGTGTGTGTGTGTGTGTGTGTGTGTGTGTGTGTGTGTGTGTGTGTGTGTGTGTGTGTGTGTGTGTGTGTGTGTGTGTGTGTGTGTGTGTGTGTGTGTGTGTGTGTGTGTGTGTGTGTGTGTGTGTGTGTGTGTGTGTGTGTGTGTGTGTGTGTGTGTGTGTGTGTGTGTGTGTGTGTGTGTGTGTGTGTGTGTGTGTGTGTGTGTGTGTGTGTGTGTGTGTGTGTGTGTGTGTGTGTGTGTGTGTGTGTGTGTGTGTGTGTGTGTGTGTGTGTGTGTGTGTGTGTGTGTGTGTGTGTGTGTGTGTGTGTGTGTGTGTGTGTGTGTGTGTGTGTGTGTGTGTGTGTGTGTGTGTGTGTGTGTGTGTGTGTGTGTGTGTGTGTGTGTGTGTGTGTGTGTGTGTGTGTGTGTGTGTGTGTGTGTGTGTGTGTGTGTGTGTGTGTGTGTGTGTGTGTGTGTGTGTGTGTGTGTGTGTGTGTGTGTGTGTGTGTGTGTGTGTGTGTGTGTGTGTGTGTGTGTGTGTGTGTGTGTGTGTGTGTGTGTGTGTGTGTGTGTGTGTGTGTGTGTGTGTGTGTGTGTGTGTGTGTGTGTGTGTGTGTGTGTGTGTGTGTGTGTGTGTGTGTGTGTGTGTGTGTGTGTGTGTGTGTGTGTGTGTGTGTGTGTGTGTGTGTGTGTGTGTGTGTGTGTGTGTGTGTGTGTGTGTGTGTGTGTGTGTGTGTGTGTGTGTGTGTGTGTGTGTGTGTGTGTGTGTGTGTGTGTGTGTGTGTGTGTGTGTGTGTGTGTGTGTGTGTGTGTGTGTGTGTGTGTGTGTGTGTGTGTGTGTGTGTGTGTGTGTGTGTGTGTGTGTGTGTGTGTGTGTGTGTGTGTGTGTGTGTGTGTGTGTGTGTGTGTGTGTGTGTGTGTGTGTGTGTGTGTGTGTGTGTGTGTGTGTGTGTGTGTGTGTGTGTGTGTGTGTGTGTGTGTGTGTGTGTGTGTGTGTGTGTGTGTGTGTGTGTGTGTGTGTGTGTGTGTGTGTGTGTGTGTGTGTGTGTGTGTGTGTGTGTGTGTGTGTGTGTGTGTGTGTGTGTGTGTGTGTGTGTGTGTGTGTGTGTGTGTGTGTGTGTGTGTGTGTGTGTGTGTGTGTGTGTGTGTGTGTGTGTGTGTGTGTGTGTGTGTGTGTGTGTGTGTGTGTGTGTGTGTGTGTGTGTGTGTGTGTGTGTGTGTGTGTGTGTGTGTGTGTGTGTGTGTGTGTGTGTGTGTGTGTGTGTGTGTGTGTGTGTGTGTGTGTGTGTGTGTGTGTGTGTGTGTGTGTGTGTGTGTGTGTGTGTGTGTGTGTGTGTGTGTGTGTGTGTGTGTGTGTGTGTGTGTGTGTGTGTGTGTGTGTGTGTGTGTGTGTGTGTGTGTGTGTGTGTGTGTGTGTGTGTGTGTGTGTGTGTGTGTGTGTGTGTGTGTGTGTGTGTGTGTGTGTGTGTGTGTGTGTGTGTGTGTGTGTGTGTGTGTGTGTGTGTGTGTGTGTGTGTGTGTGTGTGTGTGTGTGTGTGTGTGTGTGTGTGTGTGTGTGTGTGTGTGTGTGTGTGTGTGTGTGTGTGTGTGTGTGTGTGTGTGTGTGTGTGTGTGTGTGTGTGTGTGTGTGTGTGTGTGTGTGTGTGTGTGTGTGTGTGTGTGTGTGTGTGTGTGTGTGTGTGTGTGTGTGTGTGTGTGTGGGGTCAGAACCATAAGGAGGTGGAGCGATTAGTTTCCAAGACGAGGTTTGTGTGTTCAGTTTTGGCTTTAGGTCCCTAATGTATTTTGACTCTGTGATTTTTAGGGATGCTACATCCATGCACCGCCGTAGTATCCGAATGTGTAAGGATGAGGCTGTTATGATGTCGTCAGAATGGTTTTTGCACATGTGGTCACTGAAAGGAGTGTCCCTGGTTTTGTTTTTGGCATCGCGGAGATGCTCATTAAAGCGCAGTCTCAGAAGCCTCTTTGTCTCCCCTATGTAGTTTGAGTCCTGACATAGCATGCATTTTATTTCATATACTACGTTTTTAGTGGTGCATTTTCCATCTACCCCTGCTACACATGCGTTTCAGGCATGGCTGAAGATGGGCCATGCCTGAAACTGTCGTCTCTTTTGTCTCATTTTTGTATTAATATATTACATAGTATGAGGCTGTGGTTTTTATTAACTCTATTAAATAACAGTAATTTGAATAAGTTGTTTTGTTAGAAATAAACTATTCGCAAAATGATAAATTATAAAGCAGAAGAATCTATAGTGAACCTCTTAGATCGATTGGTTGTTGAAAATTTATCATAAGAATGAATCCAGTCCAATCCAAATCCATTCAAGTCAAAATTTATGGTCCAATCCAATCTAAATCCAATTGAATTGGACTGGATCACAAATCCATTGGATTAATCCAATTCATTTCATACTATACTAGGAACAAACGAGAAAAACAATATCGAAAGCTCATGAAAAAATGCAATCGTCATTGATGTTATCAAATTTGTAGCTAAGGTCAATAGTTTAGACTTCAGAGGTCACCAAAGGCCACCATGGTAACCTTTGGTGAAATTTCTTCAAAAAAGTTGTTCGTTAATAACTTTGTATCGGTTAAATATAGATTAATAATTTTAACATCATCGTGGGGGGGGTGGGGGGTGTGGGGGGTGGGTGTGGGGGTGGTCGGAACCATAAGGAGGTGGAGCGATTAGTTTCCAAGACGAGGTTTGTGTGTTCAGTTTTGGCTTTAGGTCCCTAATGTATTTTGACTCTGTGATTTTTAGGGATGCTACATCCATGCACCGCCGTAGTATCCGAATGTGTAAGGATGAGGCTGTTATGATGTCGTCAGAATGGTTTTTGCACATGTGGTCACTGAAAGGAGTGTCCCTGGTTTTGTTTTTGGCATCGCGGAGATGCTCATTAAAGCGCAGTCTCAGAAGCCTCTTTGTCTCCCCTATGTAGTTTGAGTCCTGACATAGCATGCATTTTATTTCATATACTACGTTTTTAGTGGTGCATTTTCCATCTACCCCTGCTACACATGCGTTTCAGGCATGGCTGAAGATGGGCCATGCCTGAAACTGTCGTCTCTTTTGTCTCATTTTTGTATTAATATATTACATAGTATGAGGCTGTGGTTTTTATTAACTCTATTAAATAACAGTAATTTGAATAAGTTGTTTTGTTAGAAATAAACTATTCGCAAAATGATAAATTATAAAGCAGAAGAATCTATAGTGAACCTCTTAGATCGATTGGTTGTTGAAAATTTATCATAAGAATGAATCCAGTCCAATCCAAATCCATTCAAGTCAAAATTTATGGTCCAATCCAATCTAAATCCAATTGAATTGGACTGGATCACAAATCCATTGGATTAATCCAATTCATTTCATACTATACTAGGAACAAACGAGAAAAACAATATCGAAAGCTCATGAAAAAATGCAATCGTCATTGATGTTATCAAACTTGTAGCTAAGGTCAATAGTTTAGACTTCAGAGGTCACCAAAGGCCACCATGGTAACCTTTGGTGAAATTTCTTCAAAAAAGTTGTTCGTTAATAACTTTGTATCGGTTAAATATAGATTAATAATTTTAACATCATCGTGTTTGTCTGGTACAGGCGCTTCGAAATATGTTTATAGTAACCGGATCAGGTCAACTTCAAAATTTGATCTCAGGTCAAGGTCATTTTGTGACCCAGGCAAAAGTGATGTTGCACATGGGGCGATGCGTCCTGACGAGGCAAACATAGTGGTATCATTTTCACTTCTATCTTTATTATATCAAGAGTTATTGGCAAAAAAAGTCATGGCCTCAGCTCAGATGACCTCAACTGTGAGCAAGAGGTCACCGAGCAACGATTATACATGGGTCATCCAGAATGAGCTAAAATAACATGTTTCTGAAAGGATCGGCCTGATCTAATGCATATTCCCGCAATAGGTCACAAAATTGCCCAGATATTAGGTCACCGATACAATATATATAAAAATGAGATACGCTAATTGTAGGTACTTATGACCTTATGAAATCCTGTAAGTTTCAAATATCTCCGACAAACACTGTGGGTTTGGCTCGACCACAAATATGTTTGGATGTAAGGTCACTCGGCGTGACCTGGTGACCTGACCTGAGATGACCTGAGGTTAATTTATTTACACAATGTTGGTAATTGATCCCCAAACAGCTGCACTAAATTTGGCGGCGCTGTGCGCCGCTTTTTTCCCGCTATTCTTGAAAATATAACCTCAGAGGGGGTCAAAATGACTCTCCCCACACCATGGCGAGGGTTAAAAATGCTTCGAGAATATATGACTAAGACAAATGCCGACAATCGCAAACACCGAAATAAAGTCTACTTTTGTGCCTGTGCCCGTCAGTGGCGCTGGTGGACGGGGATTCGGCTACCATAGACCTGGACCGGCTGGGACGCCCACTGAAGAGACGGACCGGAGTGGTGGCCATCAAGTCCGAGTAAGTCGAGGGTAGAGACCATCAAGTATGAGTAAGTCGAGGGTAGAGACCATCAAGTCCGAGTAAGTCGAGGGTAGAGACCATCAAGTCTGAGTAAGTCGAGGGTAGAGACCATCAAGTCTGAGTAAGTCGAGGGTAGATACCAGCAAGTCTGAGTAAGTCGAGGGTAGAGACCATCAAGTCTGAGTAAGTCGAGGGTAGAGACCATCAAGTCTGAGTAAGTCGAGGGTAGAGACCATCAAGTCTGAGTAAGTCGAGGGTAGAGACCATCAAGTCTGAGTAAGTCGAGGGTAGAGACCATCAAGTCCGAGTAAGTCGAGGGTAGAGACCATCAAGTCTGAGTAAGTCGAGGGTAGAGACCATCAAGTCTGAGTAAGTCGAGGGTAGAGACCATCAAGTCCGAGTAAGTCGAGGGTAGAGACCATCAAGTCCGAGTAAGTCGAGGGTAGAGACCATCAAGTCTGAGTAAGTCGAGGGTAGAGACCATCAAGTCTGAGTAATTCGAGGGTAGAGACCATCAAGTCTGAGTAAGTCGAGGGTAGAGACCATCAAGTCTGAGTAAGTCGAGGGTAGAGACCATCAAGTCTGAGTAAGTCGAGGGTAGAAACCATCAAGTCTGAGTAAGTCGAGGGTAGAGACCATCAAGTCCGAGTAAGTCGAGGGTAGAGACCATAAAGTCCGAGTAAGTCGAGGGTAGAGACTATCAAGTCCGGGTAAGTCGAGGGTAGAGACCATCAAGTATGAGTAAGTCGAGGGTAGAGACCATCAAGTCTGAGTAAGTCGATAGTAGAGGACATCAAGTCTGAGTAAGTAAGAGAGTAGAGGCCATCAAGTTAGAGTAAGTCGAGCCACTTTCACCGTAATGGAGTTTTCCGGGTGTTCTTTTGAGAAGGGTTACACCATGCTGCATGCGAAGGGCCTAATTGTGTAAAGAAAACCTCGAGGTGGTGTATGAAAGCCAACATAGAGTGCCACATCTGGCCACCGAATGGGAGTGTCTTTGATTCTCTGTTTGGTGCATTATAGATCAGATGGTCTGGTGAACCGCTGACTGCGGCTGTGACGACGTTGATAACACTGTTGACTGTGACGAACGCGATAATGCGCGCAGCTTGTGACGGCATTTTGTCTGTTGTTAGTAGTCAGTTGATGTTAACATTGACATTGACGTTGACGTTGAGCTTGTCCGCTTTGCAGTTTCTCGTCCGGCGCATCCTGGTCCCCGATCTGCACCGAATCGCACTCCTGGATCCGAAGATACTCTGACGTAATCTGTAGCTACCTGCACCAGGGGTGAGTGTCAAGTAGACCATGTAGCAAGTAGATCATGTAGACCACAGGAAAAGCTGCTACGTCCGGAACTGTAGTTTGTGTTGGTCCAGATCGAAACAAACTACAAAGTTAACCTGGTCTGATTGCATTCGCCGATAATATAGAACATAAAGTTAATCCGCCAGACTGGGGGTTAACGCCCCCCCCCCCCTGATGGACTTTCGTAAAAGCTCAAAAATAAATAGCACTATCAACATTAAACTTCGGGTACCTTCTTCCACATCAATGTTACGTCTTCTGTGCAAAAATAAAGCAATTTCGTCTAGAGAAGAAAAAAATCGAGTTATAGCGAATTTAGTGACGTCACTACACAAGAGTTTTACACAAAAATCAGCACAAATTTAACAGACCGTACAAATGCAATGTTTTGAGAAAAATGCAATACAAAAACGTCAAAAGATAGCAAATGGCAAGGGCTACAACATAGCCACCTCATATTTGCAAAAATGTTGGTTTTGACCCCTCCTCCCCCAAAAAAAGTTTTGGAAAAATGCCCACAAAATCAAATATTTCGAAGTTATTTAATAATAAACAAAACTGAATATATGTAACAGAACCACATAAGAAACTACCATACCAAATTTCAAAATGATATTACCATGTTTGACTAACTTATGGCATGGGTAACTCATGACCTCAGTATGGTAGTATGGATTGGGTAACTCATGACCTCATATTTTGAAATTGCATTTGCTGGCTTTTATTGGCCAGATACATACAAATAAATGCCAGCACTGTATTTCTGAGGCACAACTGGTCTAGAAGCATGCCTTTTTATTTAGATTTATCCATTTCAAATGTTGATCCTCAGTGACTGGAACTTGATCTGAACTTGACACTAAGTTCACATAAATGAAGTCGGGTGGTACAATGACTATCGATATCGAATTACGTGTGGATAGTTGCCCAAGAAAACATGTGTTGCATGACTTTCGTAGATATTTTGCGCATAGTGACCTTTTGTGACTTGGCCTTGACCTTGACCTTTACCAACAATCTCAATTTAGCTCATGCGGGATGTGTATAATACCTTTGGGAGCACTTTGGGTGATCATGGCTATAATCGAAGGCTTTGGATGGAAATTAATGGCCCATAAACTCATACGTCGATTTTGAACTTTGACCTGACTGTGACCTGACATTTGACCTCACTTTGACATTTTTTAGAATGTTTAAGATTCGTATCATTGCGAGCTTTCGATTGCCGCCTTGTGCGTCTCGCTGTGATCATTGGTTCCGGAGATAACTAGGTGGGGGGGGGGGGGGGGGCAATATCCCCCCCCCCGTCAATGGTGTTCTGCTGAGACCCCAGGCAATGCCGGGTTAAAAAACGCTTGTTGAGGTCAAGCTAACTAATCTACATTCAGAACAGCATCCGCATGTCGCTTGTCGTATCACAGAACAGCATCCATTCGTCTCTATGGTCACAACGACAAACTAAACTCTCGTCGACGTTTTACCCTATGTATGGTGACAGTGGTACTGTAAGGTCTCTGGTGACAGGGGCACGGCGGAGGGAGCCGGGGTGCTGCGGCCTCAGTACCCACTGGGTGCCCCGCTGTAATGTGTGTCTCTGGTGGCAGGGGTACAGCAGAGGAGCGCCACGTGTCGGTGGGTGCCGGAGTGCTGCGGCCCCAGTACCCACTGGGTGCCCTGCTGTAATGTGTGTCTCTGGTGGCAGTGGTACAGCAGAGGAGCGCCACGTGTCGGTGGGTGCCGGGGTGCTGCGGCCCCAGTACCCGCTGGGTGCCCCGCTGTAATGTGTGTCTCTGGTGGCAGGGGTACAGCAGAGGAGCGCCACGTGTCGGTGGGTGCCGGGGTGCTGCGGACCCAGTACCCGCTGGGTGCCCCGCTGTAATGTGTGTCTCTGGTGGCAGGGGTACAGCAGAGGAGCGCCACGTGTCGGTGGGTGCCTGGGTGCTGCGGACCCAGTACCCGCTGGGTGCCCCGCTGTAATGTGTGTCTCTGGTGGCAGGGGTACAGCAGAGGAGCGCCACGTGTCTGTGGGTGCCGGGGTGCTGCGGCCTCAGTACCCGCTGGGTGCACCCCTGTACAAGTGTGGCCGGATAGACGAGGGAGAGACCAGTCTGAGGTCAGAGGACGGTCACCATGACCTGAGGACTCAGTACGGTACGGATATCTACGGATTGAGTACGGTTGTCTCTGCTCATGGCCTGACGCCGATGAGAAGAGACATCGACATGATACCTGATGACGTCGGCCTGAGGTTTGAGGACGACGGCCAGAAGCCTGAGGACGACGGGCTGAGGTTTGAGGAAGGCGGCCTCAGGTCTATGGCCAGAGACAGTGGCCTGAGGTCCAGACGGGAGCTGAAGGGTACCAGACTGGACCCAACAGCAGCACACCCCCTGCTGGCCCTGCTGACCCTGCTGACACGGCTGGATACACTGCAGGTAAGTTGCTGGGGATCCTGGAATGAGGAAATGAAAATAAAATGTAAGCTGATTGACAAGGAAATGGGGAATACAATTGGCAGTGCATTTTCTCTCTGCTTTTGTTTGAAAGCCATTTGGGAAATTATTTGTTGAATTTCAATAGTTCTGCTTCTTCGATAATCGATAACGGCGATAATCTGGATGATCTTGAGTTGGATCCTGACCCGACGCCGCACTTTTTGACCTCGCCTGGTTGACCCGTATGGCCGGCAGCCGAGCAGCCGGTCGTCGTGTACTGGGGTTCAGCTGACCTGCGGTGACCCGGAGCCAGTCTGTGGTCACCGGCCTGCCCTCAAACAGCTGCGGAACCTGGCCGGACCCATCTCAGGTCAGTACAGCCTCGAGGTCAGGTGAGGTCACGTCAGATTAGGTCAGCCTAGATCAGGTCAGATCACATCAGGTCAGTACAGCTTCCAGGTCAAGTCACCTCACCTCACCTCACCTCAGGTCAGGTCAGGTCAGCTCAGGTCAGGGCAGTACAGCACCCAGGTCAGGTCACGTCTGCCCCCCCCCCCCAATATCCCCCTGTCGAATATTCGTGATAACTTAAAAACCGTTCAAGATATCAACCTGAGACTTTCAGTACCTTCTTCCACATCAATGCTACGTTGGATCAGCAACATTGTAAGCTATTTCGTCGTTTAAAAAAGAAGAAGATATACACCTTTTTGTGACGTCACTGTACGCGAAATTTGCGATAAAATAACCCAAAATTTAAGCAGCTGTAAAATGGTAACATTTTAAGATAAACTAAAACCAAAATAAATTGAAGATAGGAAATTGAACGTTCTATCAAACTGCTATCTCGCAATTTTGAAATGTGTTTTTTGTCCCCATTTTGTTTTTGTTTTTTATTGTATTTTTAGGGGGATTTTTTCTTGTTTTTTTACGAATATAAAAAAAACGAAATGTATGTGAAAGAATGGTGTTCAAGCAATATACAAAACAAATTTCAAATGAATATCACCTTCTTTGACTGACGTATGGCTCCCTAAGTATGAGTAACTCATGTCATATTGTGAATTGCGTTGTTTGGATTTTGTTGACCAGAAAAAGACAAATGAATGCCAGCACTGTATTTCTGAGACCAGGCTAGTCTAGAAACATACCTTTTATATTTATATTTATCAATTTCAAATGTTAACCATGTGTGACCTGAACACCTAAGCTTGACACTAACTTCACTTAAATGAGGTCAGATGGTAAAATAGTCATAACTATCGAATGCTACGTGTCAAATAATCCATAAAACATGTATTGCATGACTTTCGGAAAATTTCTGCGTATAGTGACTTTTTGTGAACTGACCTTGACCTTGAACTTTGCCAACAATCTCATTTTAGGTCATGCAGGATGTGTATTATACTTTTGGGAGAACGTTGGGTGATCATGGTCGTAATCACAGGCTTTGGATGGAAAGTATGGTCCATAAACTAAAATGCCTCCATTTTAACCTTTGACCCGACCTTGACCTGATGTGACTCCAATTCCAAAATTTCGAGTGCTTTATTTCATTCTCTCATTGAATGAAATGTCTCATTGTGTCTTATTGAGAGCTTTCAAATACCGCGTTGCGCGTCTGACTGCGATTATTGGTTCCGGAGATAACGAGGGGGGACAATATTTCCTTCTTCCCCCCTCCCCCCACCCCTCTCCCCCTCGTTATCTCCGGAACCAATAATCGCAGCCAGACGCGCAACGCGGTCAATGGTGTTCTGCTGAGATCACGGTCGCGCGCGGGCTAACCCGCGCGGCGCTGGGTGGGGTAAATTTGATCTCCCCTCCGGATTTTCTCAATAACTTGCAAACTATGGCAGATATTAAATTGAAACTGGCGGTACCTAATCCTACATCTATTATACGTCTTGTATTAAAATTTAATTGAAATTCATTGAGTTGTTTGGAAGATAATGACGTTTTAGTGACTCATGTCATGCCATTTTTGGTGGAAAAACGTGAAATGTTTGTAACAACGTAGAAAATAGAGTTGTGATGCAAATCGCAAATAAAAAACGTCCAAAGAAAGACAATAACATTCTCTTGCAATTGGTTTTCTCGGATTTACGAACCTTTGTGGTTTTGACTCAAAAAAATTCAAGAAACTTATTTTTTTCGGAAGAATTTCTACAAAGGTGTTTTTTATATATAAAAAACGGAAGACTTATTAGAGAACGAAGTATGGACGATACCCAAACCAAATTTCAAAGAAATATCTTTATTTTTGACCGACTTCTGGCTCCCAAGGTATAAGTAACTCATGACGTCATTTTTTGAAGTTACGGTTTTTGGCTTTATGGACCAGATACAGACAAATAAATGCTCCTGCTGTATTTCTGAGACAAAACTGGTCTAGAAACATACCTTTTTTATTTTGATAATCAATTTCAAATGGTGTCCTTTTTGTGACCCGACCTTGACCTGAGGGCCATTATATGGAGTCAGGTTGTGAAAATGGCTGCTACTATCGAATTATACGTGTAAAATAACACATACATGTGTCGCATGACTTTCGTAGAGCTGTGACCTTTTGTGACCTGACCTTGACCTTGACCTTTGCTTACAATCTCACTTTTGCTTATGCGGGAGATGCATTATGCAATACATTTGAGAGCTCGTTGTGAGATTAGCCACAATCTAAGGCTTTGGATGGAAAGTGTGGACCAAAAACCCAAATACCTCAATGCTAACATTTTACCTGACTTGACCTGACATGTGACCTTATTTTACGAATTTCGAGTATACGTTAGTTCTTCTCACTGAGAGCTTTCGATCGCCGCCTTGCGCGTCTCGCTGCGGTCAATGGTTCGGAAGATACGGAGGGGGGGGGGGTAAAATTTGCCTCCCCAGCGCCGCGCGTTCGGCTGGAGACCCCAGCGCCGCGCGGGTTAAAGCACGATACCACCCGCTTAGGTCAGTAAGGCACCAAGATCAGGTCAGGTCATTACAGTGTCCAGGTCAGGTCAGTACTATATATAGCTCCCAGCTTGGCTAGACCCGAGGATATAAAGTTCGTCGTAGACCAGCTCAAGTGGTAAGCGCCCCCGTCCGACTCCTGATCAGGCCGAATGTCAAAAAGGGTTCGCACCCCGAGTGTATATTTCCTCGACAGGGACGGTCTGCGGTGTGTCAGTCATAAATGGTCGCGGTCAGAAAAAGCCATTGACCGGGTTCGTCTCGACGTTTCTCCCTATATAAACTGGCACCTGTGACCCGTGATCTGTGTCCTGTGACCCGTGACATATTGCATGTGACCATGTGACCATGTGACCATGTGACATGTGACATGTGACATGTGACATGAGACATGTGACCCGTAACCAGTAACCTGTTGACCTGTTGACCTGTTGACCTGTTGACCTGTTGACCTGTTGACCTGTTGACCTGTTGACCTGTTGACCTGTTGACCTGTTGACCTGTTGACCTGTTGACCTGTTGACCTGTTGACCTGTTGACCTGTTGACCTGTTGACCTGTTGACCTGTTGACCTGTTGACCTGTTGACCTGTTGACCTGTTGACCTGTTGACCTGTTGACCTGTTGACCTGTTGACCTGTTGACCTGTTGACCTGTTGACCTGTTGACCTGTTGACCTGTTGACCTGTTGACCTGTTGACCTGTTGACCTGTTGACCTGTTGACCTGTTGACCTGTTGACCTGTTGACCTGTTGACTTGTTGACCTGTTGACCTGTTGACCTGTTGACCTGTTGACCTGTTGACCTGTTGACCTGTTGACCTGTTGACCTGTTGACCTGTTGACACGTGACACGTGACACGTGACACGTGACCTGTGACCTGTGGACCTGTGGACCTGTGGACCTGTGACCCGTCGTAACCTCTTTTGATCTCTCCCTGACCTGGGTGCCCGCAGGTCACGGCGCGTGGCCGATGTACGTGACGGTGTACGTGAACGGCGTGGAGGCCGGCGGGGGTACCCTGATCAGCCACAGTTGGGTGCTGCTTTCACCAGAGGTGCTGGCTGGCATCAGGTGAGACAGACAGACGGAGTTAGGTGACGGACACGGGACGGACACGGGGCGGAGACGGGACGGAGACGGGACGGAGACGGGAGACGGGACGGAGACGGGACGGACACGGGACGGACACGGGACGGACACGGGACGGACACGGGACGGACACGTGACAGATGTACGTGACAGATGTACGTGACAGATGTACGTGACAGATGTACGTGACAGATGTACGTGACTTATGTACGTGACTTATGTACGTGCCGGGGACGGAATGGGAGGTGGCGGCTAGGGAATAGAGACGGAATGGGAGGTGGCGGGTAGGAAATAGAGACGTCACTGGCAAGTAGCGGAACGGGACGGAACGGGACGGAACGGGACGGAACGGGACGGAACGGGACGGAACGGGACGGAACGGGACGGAACGGGACGGAACGGGACGGAACGGGACGGAACGGGACGGAACGGGACGGAACGGGACGGAACGGGACGGAACGGGACGGAACGGGACGGAACGGGACGGAACGGGACGGAACGGGACGGAACGGGACGGAACGGGACGGAACGGGACGGAACGGGACGGAACGGGACGGAACGGGACGGAACGGGACGGAACGGGACGGAACGGGACGGAACGGGACGGAACGGGACGGAACGGGACGGAACGGGACGGAACGGGACGGAACGGGACGGAACGGGACGGAACGGGACGGAACGGGACGGAACGGGACGGGACGGAACGGGACGGAACGGGACGGAACGGGACGGAACGGGACGGAACGGGACGGAACGGGACGGAACGGGACGGAACGGGACGGAACGGGACGGAACGGGACGGAACGGGACGGAACGGGACGGGACGGGACGGGACGGAACGGGACGGAACGGGACGGAACGGGACGGAACGGGACGGAACGGGACGGAACGGGACGGAACGGGACGGAACGGGACGGAACGGGACGGAACGGGACGGGACGGGACGGCACGGGACGGCACGGGACGGCACGGGACGGAACGGGACGGGACGGGGTTAAAACTATCAGAGAACGGGTAAAGTGCCGGTTGAAGATGGTGACAGAGTGGGTATTTCTGGTCAGTGGAGATGATGAGAGCCTGGTGGCACTGAGCACAAAGATGCATGGAGGATGTTTCTCTTACTGACTTGACCTACAGTCATGTCTTAGAATATTTGGGTTTTTAGTTTATTGTTTTACCACATCCAGACTACCGCACACGCTTAGTTTAAACATTATTTTAAAGAAGCTATATGCATATGGTGTTCATGAAAAGCTTCATCAAATTATGACTTCTTACTTTTCAAACAGAATGCAGAGAACAAAAATGAATGGACACCTGTCGGATTCTTGTGATATTAAAGTAGGCGTCCCACAGGGTTCTATCCTTGGTCCTCTGTTATTTATCTTGTTTATTAATGATTTACCTAATGTTTCAAGAGATGCGGATTTGTATAGGCTTGCTGATGTCACTGCCATAGTCATAAAGGCCAAAACTGAAGATGAGTTACAAAACAAAGTCAACAATCTTCTCCAAAAAAATCAAATGGTTTATGGCTAACCGTTTATCATTAAACACTTCTAAAACAAATTACAAAATCTACTAAAAAACTCAAATCGATTATCTAAATGTGAAATTAAATGGGAATGAAATCACCCGGAAAAAATGTGTTAAATATTTGGGAGTTTATGTTGAAGAAAATCCCAAGGGAAACAGTACACCTTTAACCCTAGCCCTACGGGAACTTTTGTCCCCTTCGCCCAACGGGGGGGGGGGGGGTCTGACAGGCCCCCGGTTAACTTCCAAACCAAGCAACTTAGAGCAATGCCGTAATAACCAGCATGTTGCCTGTCATAAGAGGAATCTAACAGTATGCGATGTTTAGGTTTCAAGTCAACTGTTGACCTTCCAGGTCAAGTGAATGACCTCGGATTTACCACGTCCAGAACAGCGATTTTGTTCTTCAGAAACCTCAAAATTAGAAATAGATTAATTAAATAAAAAGGCATGTTGCTAGACCAGTTTTGGCTCAGAAATACAGAAAAGGTAATTATTTGTTCGAATCTTATTTAAAAAAATCATTTTTTTTTTTAAATGACGTAATCAGTTTCTTACACTTAGGGAGCCATCACTCAGTCAAAAATGAAGATATTGCTTTGAAATGTGCTATGGGTATTGTCCATACTCAGTTCTCTCACATATATTCCGGCTTTTCTAACATCTTTGAAAATTTTGATTTTGTGGGGATTAAAAAAAAGTATATTTTTTTTATTTTTGGGGTTAAAAACCCAATTTTTTTTAAATCACAGTATGCCATTTTAAAGAGAATGCCATTTTGTATCTTTGGTGAATTGCGTTTGCAATTTGCTTTAAAACACTGTTTTCTACGATCTTTCAAATATTTATCATTGTTTTACCAACATGACGTCATCGAAGCATGATTATCTCCCAAACTACATTAGCAATTTCAATTTAATTTTTACAGCATACGTATAATTGTTGTAATCTCAGCTATCGAAAATTTCAGCAAGATACAACGCATTTGTAAAAGTTATTCAAGAAAAACCTCTGGGGGGGCTGCCAGGGCCCCCTCAGTCAGGCCCTAAACTCAGGGCGAGAGTTAACATGGGGTTTGAGTTGAGATAGCCAAGTTGTGGTACATGCTCGAAAATGGACTTGAAAAGATTTCACATCTTCATAGAAATCCAGTAATTTATTAAAATTGGACTCGTACCGTCCTAGAAGCCGGTACGAGTATCCGTCGTGGGCTCCCATCGCTGATTGGCTGATTTGACGTATGATTATGACGTATGGCTTGTGGAATAAGTTTTATAAACATTTAAATATATAGCCCTGGACAAGAACGTACTGTTTCAGTGCCTTATGCCCTTCATTGCACGGATGAACTTTGAGAGATATATCGCTAAAATCGTCTATAAACACTTTTTAGCAATATTCTTAGGGAAATTACACGTCACGCACGTGCTGATGTCCTGATCTCGCATTAATTCACTCCATTCAGAGGAAAATATATGAATTGGAACCAAATAACTGACATTATATTTTTTTCGGCGTTCATATATATATTTGTATGGCTTACTAGTAGCATGATATTTCATTTCTAGCTTCTTTCAATCATTTCTGAGATTGTTTAAAGGTGGACTGTTTCTTTTAAATGGAACGCACATATTGACTCAGTTTCGGCAATTATGAGTATAAATATCGGAATGATGGCAAGGGTAAAGTTTTTCCTCTCATCACATGAACTATTGCTGCACTCCCTAGTCCTACCATATATTAAACCGCGCACTACAGGGGGGGGGGGGTGATTTCCGCCCCCCCCCCACCCCTCTCAGGTTCTTGCAGATAGCGAAAAACGTCGGCGCGCTGCGCCGCCTGGTTTTTGCAAACCTGTTGAGACACCAATTGCGCACACTTTAAACAAAAATGACCTCGGGTCATCTCCGGTCAGGCCACCAAATCAGGTCATGTGACCCCACCTCCAAAAACGTTTGCAGTTGTGCCAAAGCCAGAGTTTCTCACCGATCAGTTTGAAACTTACAGGGAGGGTGTCATGAGAGCATAAGTACTTACAATTTTTTATCTCGGAATTTTGATATGTGACCTAAGGTCAGGTCAATTTCGTGACCTCCCCATAATAAGTCAATGGAGAAATATTGAAATGCTTTCTATTTCAAGAATATGCATGATATTAGTATAATTACTTCTGAATCATGTACCTATGGGATATTCTTGATGATCCACGTGTAAGTTTTTTTCATTGACCCTCATGGGGTCATATGACGTCATCCGATTTTACAATCACTTTTTGGTCAATAACTCGCGACAAAATGCAGATAGAGAAGTACAACCGACAGCAATGTGTTTGTCACGTCGAGGCATCTCCCTATATGCAACATGACCTACTTGGGTCTTGACCTCAAGTCAAGGTCAAGTGACCTAAGGCCAAATTTTGAAGTTCACCTAACAAGGTCACCATGTATATGATTCGAAGCGCCTTGACGAGACAAACACAATGGCGTAAACAGTTGCCAGTTATCTTTATTAGTTACAAATTGTTGTAGGCGGGCTATGGCATATTTGAACATGGTGAATATAAGTATGTGAATAAGTAACCTTCTGCTCATGTTATATCTTAATTAAACTTGAAATCGGTACACAAATTACATTAATATATTTCGACTTGCGTCATCCTCAGAATGACGCATTCTGAGGATGACGCAAGTCGAAATATATTAATGTAATTTTTTATACCGATTTCAAGTTGAATTAAGATATAACATGAGCAGAAGGTTACTTATTCACATACTTATATAAAAATTATCAGCGAAAACAGTTTGGCAAAAAAACACAGAATTTTTGCCTTTGTTGACCTTTGGAGCCTCAAATATTGACCAGAGATCAAACTTGAGGGCGCCTTGTCAATTGAAAAATGTAATGGCTGGCGATCGCTTTTGTTCTGTTTGTTTCTAGCTAGCATAGTTCCCGAGATATATGGGAATTTCTGGAGCGAAGTCCTAAAACGGGGAAGAACTGGAAAATCTGACCTTTGATGACCTCTGGTGACCTCAATTTTGACCTGACCTAAAGAAATGCTGAATATTTTCGATAGAACTTGTATCAAGCTATCATACCCAGTTTTCCGCTTGTCGCTACGTAGCGTAGTTTTCCAGATCTCACGGGGGGGGGGGCGGAAATCACACACCCCTTGCAGTTCGTGTTCGGTGCAAAGCCTGCATTGCGCGGGTTAACTATTCTACTGTTCCTGTTGTCTGGGGTAGCAACTATCAAACTTAAATAAACCAAATTACTAGACTACAAAAACGTGCATTGAGAATTATTGGTAGGAAACCGCATTTGGTTCCCTCCAATGAACTGCTTATACAATATAAATTACTTAGATTTCCTGAAATTGTCGAGGAACAAAGTGTAATGATAATGTTGGCATTTCTTACTGCAAACTTGCCTCAGCCTATCTTAGCCATGTTTAGACTTCATCGACCAGTCAGCACCAGATTGGTTAAACATTTTGCTGCTCCTTTTGCCGCCACAAATTATAGGTTTTTTTCCATGTCTATCAGTGCGCCGTTTATTTGGAATTTTGTTGTGTGTAACCTTTTCGGAAACTTGGCCGATGTTCCTCGAAGTAACATAACCTTAAAAAATAATGTCAGAAATTGATTTGTTAGCAAATATTTATCAAGATCTACAGCTGTAATAAAAATGATATCTATCATTGTTACTTGCAATCTTTGTCCATCTTGAATTTGTGAGGGTGAATATTTTAGTATGTGTTTATGTAGGTGTGCGTGTGCGTGTGCGTGTGCGTGTGCGTGTGCGTGTGCGTGTGCGTGTGTGCGTGTGCGTGTGCGCTTTTTTCCCCGGACCGGCCTATAGCCATTTTCCGGGGAGGGGAAATTACCTCTGGCAATTTGCCAGGCAAATAATTACGTTAACCGGTTTATGTGAACCCGGAGCAAACTAGGGAGTAGGGTAGCTATTTTACGTTAGTTTATTGTTCAAGTAAATATAATATCTAGGCATCATTACGTTAGGTATTTCGTTCAAGGTCAAATATAATATCTATCATTACGTTAAGTATTTCGTTCGAGGTCAAAAATAAGTAAAACACGAGACACACATACATACATATTGTATTACATACACTCAATACACTTGAACACAGTGTCAGTGTTGATCGAGCCGGGGTGCCATCATTGCAACAACGGGAGACTGTTGCCAGTCTCCCTGGCTCCGGCGCCTCTGCGAGACCTGGTTGTGGGGTGTATTTGGCTGGGAGAAAAGTCCTGAATAATACAAAACCCAGCGTCTAAGGCAAAGGGGAAAAAACCTGCGCGGAGGGCCAAAAATGCGCTAGGCCAAAACAAAACTGTTATATTTGATTAACTAAACGTGTTTGGTAGAGAAAATCAAAGAGGAGACCTATCAATTCAGGGTAATTATCACCTAACAGCGTTTGAAGATTTAATGTGATGCGATTTTGTTGTGTGTAATTAATAATGTTCTGGCGTTTATCGTTGTGTACTGGGCAAGTAATTAGTAAGTGCTTAATTGTGTAGCGCGGATAACCTGGACAATGTTGGCAATTTGGTGGCGGGAGATTCTCCATAATATAATAATTAGTAATTTGTGTATGACCGAGGCGGAGGCGCGCCAATATCACCTCCTTTTCTCTACAATTCTGGTGACTAGATATAAAATGTTGGACTTTTGGCTTGATCGGATGAAGATGAAAATGCGGAGCAGCGTCCCACTCACGTTGGCGCAATATGTTAAGTTGTAAATTTATATAATTTAAAACGTCTGTTACTGGACTTGGTAATTGGTTTTCTGAAGGTAATTCTAGGCTCAATTTCGCTAGTCTGTCGGCTTCCTCGTTTCCCGGGATACCGGCGTGTCCTGGGATCCAGAGAACACATAGTCGGTGTTCGGCTCGGCTGGTTCGGCTGGGGAGCGCGGTGCCGGTGGATCGGACGCGGCGCCTTCGAGGTCCGACAGAGGGGCTTCGGGGAACTGGGCTGGCGGTCGGGGGGTCTGTCGGACGGGATGGGTTGTGGCGGGAGGCCGGTGGGGTGGGGGGGAGGTTCCGGGAGGGGGAGGGCCGGCCAAGCGCCGGGGGAGGCCTGGGCTGAGAGGGGGGGCGTCCGGTGGGCGCCGACTGTCGCGCTTCTGGCGCTCTGCCTCGCGAGCGAGGCTCCAGGCCCTACAGCGGCGGTCCCAGGCCGTGTGGTCCTGGTCGCACGTGGCGCAGCGTGCTGCGCGCGTGCATCCCTCCGTGGGGTGTTCGCCGGCGCACCGGCCACAGGTGGCGGTGCGCGCCCGGCACGACCACTTCAGGTGGCCGTAGTGCCAGCACTGCCGACACTGCCGGGGGGGGGAAGGGATCCACTCCCTGACGGGGGCAGCCACATAGCCACAATGGATGTGGCTAGGGAGCTCCCTGCCTCGAAAGCGGAGCCGGATCAGCGGGTTGGGCTGGTCGTGTCGCTGCTTTGTAGGCGATAGGCGGTTGACCTCGCACACCCCTTGGTGTGCGAGTTCTCGGAGGATCGTCTCCTCCGAGAAGTTGGCGATGTCTGGGCACCTTCCACAGAGTTGAGGTGCGCCGGGGCTTCCACGGCGACCTCTACTCCCATGAAAGTGGTCCTTCCCATGACACTGACGTTCTGTTGGGACGTCAGTGTCTCGATCAGGAGTGCTCCTGATCGAATGGGTTTGGCGTTGTCTACGTCGCCACAGATGGCGACCAGCCAACGCCGGACCGAGAACGGGTTTACCTGCCTGAAGGGCAGGCCGTCCACTCGCCACATGAGGAGGCGAGCGGGTCCGTCCGGGGGGGGGGGGGGGGGGGTCGGGGGAGCCGAGCTCCAAGTCGGTCCCTGGGAGACCCCTGAGGGGGGCAGGGAGTGGGACCGACCGGGGGGGGGGGGTGCGCGGTCGCCCACCGGGGGACCCCAGAGGTCGGGCGGGTCGGGGGGGGGGGGGGGGGGTTCCGGCGGGTAGCCATCGTCGTGGCTCAGAGGATGAGGATAGGGGCTAACTGGTTAATTTAATTTGCCACACACGACAGAGCGTGTTGGCAACTGCAAATTTACTGCAAAAACTGGAGGGGACCTAAACCGTGGAGGAGGCCTATTGCCAATACAAAAATTTGTAGCTAATGAATCTACCTACTTAAAAATAGCTAAGGACTACCTATATAAGGGTCTAACAACCCTGCCACATGCACGTGGACAGGGTTCCGCGGTGTGTGTGTGTGTGTGTGTGTGTGTGTGTGTGTGTGTGTGTGTGTGTGTGTGTGTGTGTGTGTGTGTGTGTGTGTGTGTGTGTGTGTGTGTGTGTGTGTGTGTGTGTGTGTGTGTGTGTGTGTGTGTGTGTGTGTGTGTGTGTGTGTGTGTGTGTGTGTGTGTGTGTGTGTGTGTGTGTGTGTGTGTGTGTGTGTGTGTGTGTGTGTGTGTGTGTGTGTGTGTGTGTGTGTGTGGGGTGGGGGGTGGGGGGGGGGGGGGGGGGGGGTCTACGCCGTCTAAGCTGTCAAACGCCGTTTTCCGCTTTCCGCTACGTAGCGTAGGTTTCGAGATCTCACCGGGGGGGGGGGGGGGGGGGGGGGGGTGGGGCGGAAATCAGCCCCCTGCAGTTCGCGTTCGGGGCAAACCCCCTGCAGTGTGCACGGGTTAACACCCGCCCTGGAGGAGGGGTGGATGGGGGCAAAATCCGCCCACCCCTCCGGTTTTTCGAAGATAACACAAAAACGGCCGTTTTTTGCATACCTGTTCGGAAATTAACTACCTACATTATGTACAAATTCTTGACCTCTGGGTCATCACAGGTCAGGTCACCAGACGAGGTCACGTGATGACTCCACCTTCAAAACGTTTGCAGTAGTACCGCAGCCATATTTTTAGGCCGATTGGTTTCAAACTTTCAGGATTTCATGTCATAGATACTTACAATTTGTATATCTCGGATTTATAATATCGGTCACCAAGTTCGGGTCGATTTCGTGACCGCCAACACTGTTTTGTCAATAACTATCGCCATAATGAAGAAAGAAAAGTGAAAATGGTACCAATGTGTTTGTCTTGTCGAGACACGTCTCTCAATATGAAACATGACTTACTTGGGTCACCACTTGACCTTGACCTGAGGTCAAATTTATCAGTTGACCTAACCTGGTCAACATGAATATGATTTGTGAAGTGCCTTGACAAGACAAACACGATAGCGTGAAACGTATTGATTTATCTTCATTAGGTAAAAAGGTATTTGTGAAAAACTGTTTTGCCAAAAAATAAATATATTTTGTTTGATATTTGATGACCTCTGGAGCATAAACTATTAACCTCAGCTCAAATCCGAGGACACCAATTGGGATCGCATTTTTCAAGATCTTTCGATTATTTTTTTCCGTTTGTTCCTAGCTAACATAGTTCCCAATATATGTGGGGGTGTTCGAAGCGAAGTCCTAAAACTGGAAAATCTTCCCTTTGATGACCTCTGTTGACCTCAATGTTGGACCTGATCTAAAAAAGACCCATATTCTTTCGACAGAGCTTGTCCCGAGCTATCTACCGTCGTTTTTCGCTTGTCGCTACGTTGCGTGGTTTTCAAGACCATAGGGGGGAGGGGGGAGTGGGCGAAATCCCTCCCCCCCCCCCCCCCCTTCCAGGGCGTTTAATTATCAGAGGCCCTCCAGGGAGCGTGTTAATGTAAGGTGTTGTGCGTCGCTGGGATCGCGGGCGGGGGAATCCTGGTCGCCTATTCATGGATGGCGGTGTAGGACAAAAATATTATTTGGAATGAGGCTGGCAGGGAGCGAGGAGGAAAAGGGAGTTCTATGAAATATCTGACATCTGACATCTGACATCTGACATCTGACATCTGACATCTGACATCTGACATCTGACATCTGACATCTGACATCTGACATCTGACATCTGACATCTGACATCTGACATCTGACATCTGACACCTAAAATGCGACATGCGACTTCTGACATGCGACTTCTGACATGCGACTTCTGACATGCGACTTCTGACATGCGACATCTGACATGCGACATCTGACATGCGACATCTGACATGCGACATCTGACATGCGACATCTGACATGCGACATCTGACATGCGACATCTGACATGCGACATCTGACATGCGACATCTGACATGCGACATCTGACATGCGACATCTGTGACATCTGACATCTGTGACATCTGTGACATCTGTGACATCTGTGACATCTGTGACATCTGTGACATCTGTGACATCTGTGACATCTGTGACATCTGTGACATCTGTGACATCTGTGACATCTGTGACATCTGTGACATCTGTGACATCTGTGACAGCTGTGATAGATGTTACAGCTGTGACAGCTGTGACAGCTGTTACAGCTGTGACAGATGTGACAGCTGTGACAGATGTGACAGCTGTGACAGCTGTGCCAGCTGTGCCTGCTGTGACAGCTGTGCTAAATGTGACAGCTGTGCTAACTGTGACAGCTGTGACAGCTGTGACAGCTGTGGCAGCTGTGATAGCTGTGACAGCTGTGACAGCTGTGACAGCTGTGACAGTGTGGCAGCTGTGACAGTGTGGCAGCTGTGACAGCTGTGACCGCTGTAACTGCTGTGACTGCTGTGACCCGTTGTGACTGCTGTGACCGCTGTGACCGCTGTGACCGCTGCCTTCAGCCCCTCCTCGGACTACGTCTCGGTACGAGCCGGTCAGTACCGCCGACAGCTGTTCGCCATCGGATCTGAGCAGACTGTGAGGGTGGACTTTCAGTCCCGTGACGGTGCCGTGGCCCTACTGCACCTCAGCTGGCCTCTGGCGGTGGGGGAGAACGTGTACCCTGCCTGCCTGCCGCCCTCCGACGACCGGTGAGAACCAATCTCACTGACGACCGGTGAGAGCCGCCCTCAGCCGACCAGTGAGAGGAGAGGCAACCGAGCGTTAATCAAAGAGTTATATTTGCGTGATAATTATGGATGGACTTTGGAATACAATGCAGGATTTGGTGGGATGATAGCGATAAAATGTTGACGCAACATCCCTTATAATTGTGATATGTTGATGCAGCCGCTCTTAGAGTTGCGATATTCCTTGAAGCTGTGATGTGTTGGGGCAGCTTCCCTTGGCACCATATGATTAACCCTCGCCCTACCTGACAGGCCCCCCCCCTGAGGTTTTTCTTGAATAACTTTTGACACATGGGGTGCATCTTGCTGACATTTTTGATAGCTGAGTTTACAACAATTATACGTAGGCTGTACAAATTAATTGGAAATTGGTTAAGCATTTTGGGAGATAATAATGTTTTGATGACGTCATGTTAGTAAAAAAATGAAAAATATTGGGAAAATCGTAGAAAACGGAGTTTTAAAGCAAATTGCAAACTCAATTCACCAAAGATACAAAATGTCATTCTCTTTAAAATGGCAATCTCGAATTTTCCAATTTTGGGGTTTTTGCTCCTAAAATAAATAAAAAAGTTTTTGTTTTTTTTTTGGGGGGGGGGGGAAATTCCCCACAAAATCAAAATTTTCAAAGATATTAGAAAAACTGGAATATATGTGAGAGAACTGAGTATGTACAATATTCATACCAAATTTCAAAGCAATATCTCCATTATTGACTGAGTGATGGCTTCCTAAGTGTAATAAACTGATGACGTCATTTTTTATAACTTTTTTGACATTTTTGGACAAGATACGAACAAATAATTACTTTTTTTGTATTCCTGAGCCAAAACTGGTCTAAGAACATGCCTTTTTATTTACATTTATCAGTTTCTAATTTTGAGGTTTTCTGAAGAGCAAAATCGCTGTTCTGGACGTGGTAAATCCGAGGTCATTCACTTGACCTGGAAGGTCACCCGTTGACCTGAAACCTAAAAATTGCATACTGTTAGATTCCTCTCATGACAGGCAACATGCTGGTTCTTACCGATTACTCTAAATTGTTTGGTTTGGAATTTAACCCGCGCGGCGCTGGGGGGGGGGGGGGGGGGGTAAATTTTACCCCCCTCCCGGATTTTCTCTATAACTTGAAAACTATGACAATCAAAGTGAAACTTGCGGTACCTAATGGTTCATCAATTCTACATCTTGTTATAATTTGTTTTAAATCGAGAGAATTTTGAGGAGATAATGACGTTTTAGTGACGTCATGTCATGTCATTTTTGGTGAAAAAACGTTAAATGTTTGACAAATCGTAGAAAATAGCGTGTTAACGCAAATCGCAAATAAAAGACTCCAAAAGAAAGGAAATAACATTGTCTTCAACATGGCTATCTCAGATGTTCAAAATTTGGGGCTTTTAACCCCAAAAAATGGGGAAAAAATGATTTTGGGGGAAGAATTTCCACAAAAGTTTTTTGTTTGCATATTTTAAAAAGACTGGAAGATATATTAGAGAGCCGAGTATGAACGATGTTCAAACCAAATTTCAAAGCAATTTCTTTATTTTTGACTGACTTATGGCTCTCTAAGAATAAGTAACTCATGTCATTTTTTTAAATTGCGGTTTTTGGCTTTTACTGACCAGATACAGACCAATAAATGCCACCACTGTATTTCGAGAAAAAAACATGCAATGTTTATTTAGATTAATCAATTTCAAATTTTGACCTTATTGTGACCTGACCTTGACCTGAGGGCGATTATATTGTGTCAGGCTGTGAAAATGGCTGCTTCTATCGAATTATACGTGTAAAATAACCCATACAACATGTGTCGCATGGCTTTCGTAGACCTCTGACCGTTTGTGACCTGACCTTGACCTTGACCTTTGCTTAAAATTTCACTTTTACTTATGCGGGAGATGCATTATACATTTGGGAGCACTTTGTGAGATAATAGTTGCAATACAAGGCTTTGGATGGAAAGTATAGCCCAAAAACCCAAATACTAAAATTTTGACACTTGACCTGACCGTGACCTGACATGTGACCTTATGTTAATAATTTCTGTCATGCGTTAGATACTTCTCACTGAGAGCTTTCGATCGCCGCCTTGCGCGTCTCGCTGCGGTTATTGGTTCGGAAGATACGAGGGGGGGGGTGTAAAATTTACCCCCCAACACCGCACGTTCGGATGGAGACCCCAGCGCCGCGCGGGTTAACAGGGGGGGGGGGGGGGGGGCTTTCAGCCCCCCCCGTAGGGCGAAGGTGAAAAAAGCTCCCGTTGGGCGAGGGTTAAACCTAGATGGATGACTGCTGATGCCGAGCATCGGCGTGGAAACTGAGGAAAAGTCGTTGTTAGTGTCACATTTGTGCTGCCGACTCATTATTCGACATAACAAAGACATTTTGTGTTTGGTTTAGGGTGAGTATTTTACTGATTGCATTCACATACGCGCTCGATGATTTTGGAGCAAGGAGAACGGATACAGCGTGACGTATTGGATATCAGCACATTACCAATGGTCCCAATGTATTACCCCACATCACCCTGGCTTATGTTCAACAGCGGGATACCTGCACTGGGCGGCCTGCAGCGCTGCTACGCCGTCGGCTGGGACGGCGAGCAGGTAACCAGCGTCAAGCTGACTGTGAAGGAGGTGTGCCCCGACCACCAGCTCTGCACCATGCCCTCCAGCACCGCCAGCTGCAAGGTAAGGTATGCCTCCAGCACCGCCAGCTGCAAGGTGAGGTGTACCTCCAGCACCGCCAGCTGCAAGGTGAGGTATGCCTCCAGCACCGCCAGCTGGAAGGTGAGGTATGCCTCCAGCACCGCCAGCTGCAAGGTGAGGTGTGCCTCCAGCACCGCGAGCTGCAAGGTGAGGTGTGCCTCAAGCACCGCCAGCTGCAAGGTGAGGTGTGCCTCCAGCACCGCCAGCTGCAAGGTGAGGTATGCCTCCAGCACCGCGAGCTGCAAGGTGAGGTGTGCCTTCAGCACCGCCAGCTGCAAGGTGAGGTATGCCTCCAGCACCGCGAGCTGCAAGGTGAGGTATGCCTCCAGCACCGCAAGCTGCAAGGTGAGGTGTGCCTCCAGCACCGCCAGCTGCAAGGTGAGGTGTGCCTCCAGCACCGCGAGCTGCAAGGTGAGGTGTACCCCCAGCACCGCCAGCTGCAAGGTGAGGTGTGCCCGACCACCAGCTCTGTACCATGCTCTCCAGCACCGCCAGCTGTAAGGTGAGACGTTTGTGGTAGCCCAATAAGTGCAAGGTTGCAACCAGAAGCGTGCTGATAGTTTCATGATTTTCTGCTTGCAGGATTCGAAGCATTGAAGCCAATTTTGGCATTAAAAAAATCCATATTTTAAATTGCTACATTATGAAATTACGTGGCCTGAGATCACGTGACGAAATTTCAAAATTTCAAATTTTTGCAAGCAATGATTGTCATTTATATATGGTTCATGACGATCCTGATGATTTATAAGTTTATATGATTCGCATGAATAATACAAGAGATATGTTCCGCCGTAAATTTAACTGCGCGGCGCGGGAGATGCTGCACCAATTCTACGTCTTTTGTCCAAATTTCATTGACATTGTTGAAGTGGTTTGGGAGATAATACTGGTTTAGTGACGTCATGCCATGCCATTTTTGGTGGAAAAACTATACAATGTTTGCAAAATCGTCGAAAATCGAGTTGTAAAGCAAATTGCAAATAAATAACGTATACAAGAAGAAAAGGACATTCTCTTCAAAATGGCTATCTCGAATTGTCGAAATTTTGTGGATTTCACTACCAAAAATAAAATGAACCGATTTTTTTTCGGGGAATTTTTAACAAAATCAAAATTTTCCAATATGTTTTATAAAAAACAAAACGGAATAAATGTTGGAGAACCAAGTATGAATGATATTCCCACAAAAGTTTAAAGCAATATCTATATTGTTGACTGACTTATGGCTCCATAAGTATGAGTAACTCATGAAGTCATTTTTGAAATTGCTTTGTATGGCTTTTAGTGAACAAATAAATGCCGCCACTGTATTTCTGAGACAAAACTAGTTTGTCACATGCTTTTTTTATTTAAAATAATCAATTTCAAATTTTGACCTTCTGCGACCTGACCTTGATCTGAACTTCGCCTAAGGGCGGTCAGGGTGTGAAAGTGGCTACTGATATCGAATTATACGTGTAAAATAACCCATAAAACATGTGTCGCATGACTTTCGTAGACTTCTTGCCATTAGTGACCTTTTGTGACCTGACCTTGATCTTCGCTCACTTTCACTTTCGGTAATGTGGTAGATGTATCATGCCGTTGAGAGCTTTGGCGCGATAATTGTCGTAATCTAAGGCTTTGAATGGAAAGTATGTCCCATCAACTCAAATAACTCTATGTTGACCTTTGACCTGACCGTGAACTGATGTGACCTTATTTTAAGAATTTCAAGTATGCATTAGATTTGGAAGTATGCGCCTCAAAACCGCATTCGTAACACCCTCCCCAAAACAGAAGCCTGGAACCGCCTCTTCTGACCAGACCTTAGGTCACCGATATAACACAAATCCGAGATAAACAAATTGTAGGTACTTATGACCTTATGAAGTCCTGCAAGTTTAAAACCCATCGGCCTAAAACTGTATCGGCCTAAAACTGTGGCTGTGGTACGACCGCTTTTGGAGGTGGGGTCACACCTCCAAAAGTTTGCACACGCACACGCACACGCACACGCACACGCACACGCACTAAGGTTGCGTGTGTACACGCAAACGCAACCTTAGTGCGTGTGCGTGTGCGTGTGCGTGTGCGTGTGCGTGTGCGTGTGCGTGTGCGTGTGCGTGTGCGTTTGCGTGTGCGTGTGCGTGTGCGTGTGCGTGTGCGTGTGCGTGTGCGTGTGCGTGTGCGTGTGCGTGGGCGTGGGCGTGGGCGTGGGCGTGGGCGTGGGTTGTTCTCTGGTATACAGACGGGCGCCGTCTGGTCGGGCTCCATCGTCTGCCAGTCCGAGAACGGGCTGTGATGTGTGTATTGTGCCGGTTGTGATGTGTGCGTGGGTTATTCTCTGGTCTACAGACGGGCGCCGTCTGGTCGGGCGCCATCCTCTGCCAGTCCGAGGACAGGCTGTGGCGAGCGATGGCTGTGTTCCGGGACCAGGGACCCCGCTGTTTCCGCCGGCCGTCCACCTGGCCCCGCCTCTCCCCGCATCACCTGCAGCATCAACTGACCTGCCTCAACATATCCCTGACGGCGCCTCCCGAAATCGGAGAGATCTTCCGCTTGGAGCTGCTCGATAGGTGAGGCGGCGGACCTACACTGGTGGCAGCGGGATGGATGTTTTGCATTGGTGACAGAAGTGGGATTATAGGTATCCCGAGACGTTTTGAGTTTTGTCCATTTATTGTGACATGAACTTTTATGTGTAGGCTATTCCTCGGTTATAAACGTGTCCGTAGTAAACATAGAACATAGTGATTGTGTAATCCGAAACGTTCTGGGATTTCGTTGGACCTAGTTCTTTGTTCTCAGCTGATCAAAAATAAAAGTAAAATATTAATAACTAAACCGCATGTATCAAGTTCATAAACAGGATTCCTTTGCATCACAATGCTCGGTGTCGGCGAGGACTACACCCTTTAAAGTTAAATTTAAAACAAATATAAAGTTCAATTTAAAAAGGCTGAAGTTCAATTTAAAAAGCTGAAGTTCAATTTAAAAAAGCTTAAGTTCGATTAAAAAAAAAGATAAACTTCAATTTAAAAAAGCTGAAGTTCAATTACAAAACTGAAGTTCGATAAAAAAAACTGTAGTTCAATTAACCAAAACAAATCAACTTAGAGTTAAAACACTGATGTTTGTGACTGAATGTGCGCAATCTAACCTGGCGAAACAAGCACTATTATAATTATATAATTGATAATCGTTTGTATGAATAAACCCCGTGAACTTCCTGATAATTATACCAAGATGACGAACTCGTCGAGGCCTTCATTCCTTTGCACCATATCCACAAGTCGTCTTCCGATAGTGATAAACGTATGCAGTGTGCAGAGACTCAACTGGGGTTCAACACATTATGTGCACACGTACATGGACATGAATGAGATAGCCTGCACCTTCATTGACATGAACACACAACCAGACCTGAAGCAGGGAGAACACCGCCTGCGGTACCTGGAGGCTAAGATCAACAATGGCATGCCAAAGATCACTTCCCTCATGTGCTTCCGCTCATGCAACCATTTGCACTGTGCAGCGACACTTCCCTGGGTGCATGACCCTGGCCGAGCTGGCTATGGGGGGGGGGGGGGGGGTAGCTTGTGCGTTGAGCACCATGCATGTGCATGTACACAATGTGTGTTGACCGTCAGTTGAGCACACTGCACACGTTGACCACTATCGGACGGCGACTTGTTGGTATGGTACAAAGGAATACAGGCATTGAAGAGTTCGTCATCTTGTTATGATTAGTGAGAAGTTCACGGATTTTATTCATAAAAATGATTCACAATTACATAATTATAATAATGTTTGTTTCGCCCGTGTAGATTGCGCACATTCAGCACCGAACGCTGTGTTTTAACTCTATTTTGTATTTATTTTAACCAAGGCTTTTTGTAATCGAACTTCAGTTTTGTTTAATTGAACTTTTTTTTTTAATCGAACTTCAGCTGTTCTAAATTGAATCAGATTTTTTGTTAATCCAACTTCATCTTTTTAAAATTGAACTTCATCTTTTTTAAATTGAACTTTTTCTTTTTTAAATCGAACTTCAGCTTTTTTAAATTGAACTGTATCTTTTTTTAGATTGTACCTTATCTTTTTTTTATTGCACTTCATCGTTTTTAAATTGAACTTTTTCTTTTTTAAATTGAACTTAAAGGGTGTAGTTACATTTTCAGCAATGTATGTCTGTTTGTATGTTGCCTTACGCTGCGCGACCTTTGTGAACGGCGCTTGCTGAGACAGCTGACTGGTCTGCTGTTTTCAGCTGTCCTCCGGCCGTGGCTATGTCCGAACCGCCCTGCACCGGCCACCGCTGTGAGCTGGGCCAGTGTCTGCACCCGACACAGGTAACTGGGCCAGCGTCTGCACCCGACATAGGTAACTGGGCCAGCGTCTGCACCCGACACAGGTAACTGGGCCAGCGTCTGCACCAGACACAGGTAACTGGGCCAGTGTCTGCACCCGACACAGGTAACTGGGCCAGCGTCTGCACCCGACACAGGTAACTGGGCCAGTGTCTGCACCCGACACAGGTAACTGGGCCAGTGTCTGCACCCGACACAGGTAACTGGGCCAGTGTCGACATCACACACATGTAACTATCGTCATTTACCAGTGTGTGTCCAGTTACCAGCGTCTGCACCCGACACAGGTAACTGGGCCAGTGTCTGCACCCGACACAGGTAACTGGGCCAGCGTCTGCACCCGACACAGGCAACTGGGCCAGTGCCTACATCCCCACACAGCAGGTAACTGGGCCAGTGTCTGCACCCGACACAGGTAACTGGGCCAGTGTCTGCACCCGACACAGGTAACTGGGCCAGCGTCTGCACCCGAGACAGGTAACTGGGCCAGTGTCTGCACCCGACACAGGTAACTGGGCCAGTGTCTGCACCCGACACAGGTAACTGGGCCAGAGTCTGCACCCGAAACAGGTAACTGGGCCAGTGTCGACATCACACACATGTAACTATCGCCATTTACCAGTGTGTGTCCAGTTACCAGCGTCTGCACCCGACACAGGTAACTGGGCCAGCGTCTGCACCCGACACAGGTAACTGGGCCAGTGTCTGCACCCGACACAGGTAACTGGGCCAGCGTCTGCACCCGACACAGGTAACTGGGCCAGCGTCTGCACCCGACACAGGTAACTGGGCCAGCGTCTGCACCCGACACAGGTAACTGGGCCAGCGTCTGCACCCGACACAGGTAACTGGGCCAGTGTCTGCACCCGACACAGGTAACTGGGCCAGCGTCTGCACCCGACACAGGTAACTGGGCCAATGTCTGCACCCGACACAGGTAACTGGGCCAGTGTCTGCACCCGACACAGGTAACTGGGCCAGTGTCTGCACCCGAAACAGGTAACTGGGCCAGTGTCGACATCACACACATGTAACTATCGCCATTTACCAGTGTGTGTCCAGTTACCAGCGTCTGCACCCGACACAGGTAACTGGGCCAGCGTCTGCACCCGACACAGGTAACTGGGCCAGTGTCTACATCCCACATGGGTAACTGGGCCAGTGTCTGCACCCGACACAGGTAACTGGGCCAGTGTTTGCACCCGACACAGGTAACTGGGCCAGCGTCTGCACCCGACACAGGTAACTGGGCCAGTGTCTGCACCCGACACAGGTAACGTCAAAATGGTGCCCACAGAACCTGGTGGCAGTATTGGGATTTATCACGCTAGTTTGATGAAAAAATATGATGCTATTGAATTTGTGTCGTGTTTTTGGCAGCTGCTAAGCATTGGCTGCTTATCAGCTGACTCCTCACGTACGGTGGCAGATCGGACAGCTACGCCGCAGGACTCTCTCTGTAAAGGGGTGGGCCTTATTTATTTCTTCGGTGTGAATACACATGTGGCAAGGGACTGCGGTCGTGGTGGGCTAACGGGCCTCGTTTCTCCACACGGGTGTTTAACCAGCGAGTCACTGGGGGGGGGGGGGTAGGGGTAGCCCCCCCTTAGGAATATTCAGAATATATCAACAACTAATGCAGATATCGACGCCAAACGTTCAGTACCTTTCCGGGCATAATTTGTACACCTCTTGAGAAAAATGAAACAATTTAGTCAGATTTTTAAAAAGAAATAGTGAATTTAGTGACGTCACTAAACAAGATTTTGACACCAAAATCAGCTAAACTTTGCCAGGCCGTATAAATGCTGCATTTGAAGCAAAAAACAATCGAAAAACTCTAAAAGGTAGAAAATTGAAAGGGCTACAAACCAGCGATCTCAAAATTTCGCAAATTCTGTTTGTTGACCCCAAAAAATTAAAAAAACAATTGTTTTTTTTTTAAATGGTCACAAAATCAAATTTTTCAAAGATATTGAGAGAAAAAAAAAACGAAATATATGTCAGATAACGACATATGGGCAACTACCATACCAAATTTCAAAATGATATCATCTTTTTTGACTGACATGGCATCTAAAGTGTGGGTAAATAATGACGTCTTATTTTGAAATTGCGTTTTTTGGCTTTTATTGACCAGATACAGACAAATAAATGTCAGCACTGTTTTTTTAAAGATAAAACTGATAAAGAAACATGTTTTTTCATTTCGATTTATCAATTTCAAATTTTGACCTTCAGTGACCTGAACTTTACTTGAACTTGACACTAACTTCACGTAAATGAAGTCAGGTGGTAAAATGACTACCACTATCGAATTCTACGCGAAAAGCATCCATAAAACATGTGCTGCATGACTTTCGTAGATATTTTGTGTGTAGTGACCTTTTGTGACCTGACCTTGACCTTGATCTCTTCCAACAATCTCTCTTTAGCTCATGTGGAATATGTATCATACCTTTGACAGCACTGTGAGTGATTATAGGCGCAATCGAAGGTCATGGATGGCAAGTTTTGTCCATAAACTCATACCTCGATTTTGACGTTTGACTTGATCGTGACCTGACATATGACCTTAATTTGAAATGTTTAAGTTTGCGTTAGGTTTATCTCATTGAGCGCTTTCGAATGCCGCCTTTCGCGTCCCGCTGCGATCATTGGTTCTGAAGATACCAGGGGGCTACCCTCCCCCCCCCCCCAGTTGTGAGTCGTGTTACACAATATAATCCAGTGACTGCCGGGTTAATGGTGTGATAACGTATAACGGTCCTCGTTTTTCCACACGGATGTGTAATGGTGTGATAACTTATAACTGTCCTCGTTTCTACACACGGATGTGTAACGGAGTGATAATGTGTAACGGTCCTCGTTTCTCACAAGGGTGTGTAATGGTGTGATACGTATAATGGTCCTCGTTTCTCCGCAGGTGTGTAACGGTGTTCCAGATTGTGACAATGGGTCTGACGAGGTGGACTGCAACTTCAACATCACGTCCTGTGACGTCCGGGACGGACAGTGCGGTATGAAGCCACTCTCTGCTGCCCGTGTGTACACTGCATATTACAGCATATTATCACTGCATATTATCACTGCATATTATCTGCCCTCTTCGCCGACCCCTGCCTACATGTCGGTCATAATGTGCTGAGTTAGCACATTCGAAGCTTAATCAAGTTTTAATCCAGATCCAGTGCAAATACATGTCTGCAAAGCTGATCTGATCCAAGCCAGTCCATTCTGGGCTGTTAACGGTTGTTTGAATAAGTGAAGAGTCAACTACCACTATCATAAAGAGTCAACTATCATGTATAGATCCATTGGTTATTGAATATTCAACATATAAGAATGCAGCATATAAGTCTAATCCAAATACATTAGAAGCCAACTTTTCTGAACCAATTAGATCAAATCAAATGGATTGGCTGGTTTACTAATCCATTGGATTAATCCAATTCGCTCGTGCCGACCCGTGCTCCGTGTCCTGTGCTCTATGCCTGCTCCTGTGTGTTCCATCAGAGTGTGTTGACCTGTGTTCCGTGTTATGTGCTCTATGCCTCTGCTGTTGTGTGTTCTATCAGTGTGTTGACCCGTCCTCCGTGTTCTGTGCTCTATGCCTCTGCTGCTGTGTGTTCTATCAGTGTGTTGACCCGTCCTCCGTGTCCTGTGCTCTATGCCTCTGCTGCTGTGTGTTCTATCAGTGTGTTGACCTGTGTTCCGTGTTATGTGCTCTATGCCTCTGCTGCTGTGTGTTCTATCAGTGTGTTGACCCGTCCTCCGTGTCCTGTGCTCTATGCCTCTGCTGCTGTGTGTTCTATCAGTGTGTTGACCTGTGTTCCGTGTTATGTGCTCTATGCCTCTGCTGCTGTGTGCTCCATCAGAGTGTGTTGACCCGTCCTCCGTGTCCTGTGCTCTATGCCTCTGCTGCTGTGTGTTCTATCAGTGTGTTGACCCGTCCTCCGTGTCCTGTACTCTATGCCTCTGCTGCTGTGTGTTCTATCAGAGTGTGCTGAGGACCAGATCAAGTGTGCGGAGAGCGGCACCTGCTGGCACTACCGGGCCTTCTGTGACGGCCGCGCCGGCTGTCTGTCCGGCGCTGACGAGCCCGACGTCTGTACCTGTCGCAGCTTCCTCTGGTGAGAAGCGTTGACAGCTCGCTCATTTCCAGATCGTATATCCACGATCTGGAAATGAGCCATGCCCAGATCGTATGAGAAGCTATCTTTTACATCTTGATAGCTATAAATGCCGCTTACATCACTCTATTGACTGCCCGCCAAGCGTTGCATACTTCCTGGAGACCTCTCCTTTCCAAGTCCCTGAAACCGCCTCTGCCATGCAATTTGTATGATAGTTCATTAACATCAACTAATTTGCACTTGTTGCAATCTTCGTATACCGATGTAACTCCTTCATACTTGAGGCAATTAGGAAGAAACCGTGAAGATCACATTTCCGTATTATCGCCAAATGTCGCCGCAGAACCCTCCCAAAACCGTGCCCTGGAACCGCCCCTGTTAAGGTTAATAACTCAAAATTTGCACTCCATTTGTGGAAGTCTATTTTGGGAAAACTCTCAAAATTGCATGGGCCTGCTCTCAGCCGTTCTGGAGATATCTGCGAAAAACCTGAGGGGGGGGGGGCGGAATCCGCCCCCCCCGTTACAAATAGGGTTAAGGACGCACAAACCTGTCCAGGGACCTTTAGCCCTCGCCCTACGGGGGGCTTACAGGCTCCCCTGACGTTTTTCTTGAATAACTTTTTACACATGCGGCATATCTTGCTGAAAATTTTGGTAGCTGAGTTCACAACAATTATACGTATGATGTACAAATTTAGTTGAAATTAGTAAAGTAGTTTGGGAGATATTAATGTTTTGATGACGTCATGTTGGTAAAAAAATGATAATTATTTGAAAAATCGTAGAAAACAGAGTTTTAAAACAAATTGCGTTTGCAATTCACCAAAGATACAAAATGGCATTCTCTTTCAATGGGAATCTCGAATTTTCAAAATTTTGGGTGTTTGACCCCTAAAATAAAAAAAATAAAAAATAAAAAATTGGATAAATCCCCACAAAATCAAAATTTTCGAAGATATATACAAAAACGGAATATATGTGAGAACTGAGTATGGAGAATGCCCATACCAAATTTCAAAGCAATATCTTCATTTTTGACTGAGTGATTGCTCCTTAACCCGCGCGGCGCTGGGGGGGGGGGGGGTAAATTTTACCCCCCTCCCGGATTTTCTCAATAACTTGAGAACTATGACAGATATCAAAGTGAAACTTACGGTAGCTTATGGTGCATCAATTCTACGTCTTCTGACATTTAAAAAAAAATCGTGAAATTTTTGGCAGATAATGACGTTTTAGTGACGTCATGTCATGTCATTTTTGGTGAAAAATGTTAAATGTTTGAAAAATCGTAGAAAATAGCGTCTTGATGCAAATTGCAGATAAAAGGCGTCAAAAGAAAGGAAGTAAGTCTTTAAAATGGCTATCTCGGATTTTCAAAATTTTGGGTTTTTGACCCGAAAATGCCAAAAAAAAAGATTTTTTGGGAAGAATTTCCACAAAAGTCTTTTTTGAAGATTTAAAAAAAACGGAAGGTATATTAGAGAACGGAGTATCAACGATGCTCAAACCAAATTTGAAAGCAATATCTTTATTTTTGACTGATTTATAGCTCTCTAAGTATAAGTAACTCATGACGTCATTTTTTTAATTGCGTTTTCTGGCTTTTACTGACCAGATACAGACAAATAAATGCCCCCACTGTATTTCTAAGACAAAACTAGTCTAGAAACATGCAATGGTTACTTAGATTTTAAAAATTCAAATTTTGTCCTTAGTGTGACCTGACCTTGACCTGAGGGCAATTATATGGGGTCAGGCTGTGACAATGGCTGCTTCTATCGAATTATACGTGTAAAATAACCCATACAACATGTGTCGCATGGCTTTCGTAGACCTGTGACCTTCTGTGACCTGACCTTGACCTTGACCTTTGCTTACAATTTCACTTTTACTTATGCGGGAAATGCATTATACATTCTGGAGCACTTTGTGAGATAATAGTTGCAATATAAGGCTTTGGATGGTAAGTATAGCCCAAAAACTCAAATACTTACATTTTGACATTTGACCTGACCGTGACCTGACATGTGACCTTAGTTTAAGAATTTCGAGTATGCATTCGATTCTTCTCGTTGAGAGCTTTCGATCGCCGCATTGCGCGTTTCGCTGCGGTTATTGTTTCGGAAGATACGAAGGGGGGGGGGGTAAAATTTACCCCTCCCCAGCGCCGCGCGTTCGGCTGGAGACCCCAGCGCCGCGCGGGTTAAGTGTAAGAAACTGATGACGTCATTTTTTTTATAACTTTTTTGACTTTTTTTTACAAGATATGAACAAATCATTACCTTTTCTGTATTTCTGAGCCAAAACTTGTCTAGGAACATGCATTTTTATTTACATTTATCAATTTCTAATTTTGAGGTTTTCTGAAGAGCAAAATCGCCATTCTGGACGTGGTAAATCCGAGGTCATTCACTTGACCTGGAAGGTCATCCGTTGACCTGAAACCTAAAAAATCACATACTGTTAGATTCTTCTCATGACGAGCAACCTGCTGGTTCTTACCGCATTGCTCTACGTTGCTTGGTTTGGAAGTTAACAGGGAGAGCCTGTCAGCACCCCCCCCCCCCCCGTAGGGCGAAGGTGAAAAAGGCTCCCGTAGGGCGAGGGTTAGAGCATGCCCAGGAGCCCATTAGAGGAAATTGTTCGCATAAGTTTTAAACTGAGATAGCAGTTTTGTAGCCCGTGTTGGGAAACCCCTATCTGCAAGTTTTCTGGACTGAAAAGACTCTCTAGCCGAACATGTTTTAATTTTTTGGCGAATGAATGCGGTGCTGGCGAAAGAATGTGGTGCTGGATGGCTATACAGAGGCTATAAAATCAGCCAATCAGCTTGCAGCTGGTGCTAGCAAGCGAACCGCCGGCCGCCGGTTGGCACATCTTTAATGCGAGTCTATCCTTACGCGACTACTTTCGAATCTGATGTAAATGGTCTGCCGACTGGCAACTCACTCTCAACCCTCAGAAGTGTGTTGCGTTCACGATCACTCTCAAACAAACACATGTCCTGCATACCTACTGTATCAACTGTTTTCCCCTGCAGCATGTGACGGAAGTGCGTGACTTGGGAGTCATTGGATTCCAAGCTCACATTTTCGGCCCATATAGACAGTATGGTGACCAAAGGAAACCGGACCTTTGGTCTCCTAATTCGATCATTTAAGCCCGGCCTTGCCCGCCAAGTCCCTGAAAAAAATACTTATAAAAAATACTAAAAAAATACTAATTAGATTCCAAGCTCACATTTTCGGCCCATATAGCCAGTATGGTGACCAAAGGAAACCGGACCTTAGGTCTCCCAATTCGATCATTTAAGCCCGGCCTTCCCAGGCAGAAATTTGACCGAAAAGCGCTGCTTGTGGCATACTACGCCAATGTCGGGTCAATCTTAGAATATGCGAGTGTTGTCTGGTCCGGTGCAGCTAAAACCCATTTAAAGCGATTGGAAAGGGTACAAGCATAAATTTCTTGTTTGGCTAGCCGCCAGAGCCAGAGGCACGGACAGACTCACCGGTCTCGAATACCGCGATCTGCTCAACTCTTTCCATGTCCCATCTCTTGAAGCGCGGCACGTACAGGTTGACCTTGTCTATCTTGGGAACAATTTATCTGGCAAAACCGATTCCTCTTTTCTGATGGGCTGTTTTTCACTACATGTACCACGCTGTCCGACGCCGAATGTCAGCCTGTTCAATGTGCCGTTCGCTCGCGTCTCCACTGTGAAGATGAGGACGTTTGTAAGGCTTGCAACCTTGGCGAACGGTTGTATTCAAAACAAATCCCTAGGTGGATTTCTTCACAGACGGTTTTGTCACTTTTAAAACTTCTGTTTTAGCCCATGCTGCGAGCGTGTCGTGTGTGTCTTTGTAGCTGTGCGTGGTTCTGTTCATTTTACCTATGCGTTGTGCGCTTCTATTTGGATGTGTGTGATTATTTAATCTGTATTTATTATCACATAACTTCACCTATAAGTGGGTGCAGTGCCTGTTGGCAATCTAACAAGAATAAATGAAATGAAATGAAATGACTGGCTGAACCATTTTTTTAATTCGCGTGACGTCAGGACTCTGACTCAGAGACTGCATATAGTTTTGATAAAAAATACTAATGTACGGCCTTCTGTCCTGAAACGGCGCGATATAAGGCCATTTTTGGCAATATAAGAAATTGTATTAAAAATATAATCAAATCTGGTTTGGGAGAGAAAAAAAATCCAAGGTGAAATATTTCCTTTAACCCTCGCCCGAGGGGGTGGATGCCACCCCCTCGGTTTTTCTGGAATATCTCGCGTAATTTTCAACCGATTGCAATGAAACTTTCAGTACCCTACTTTTTAAAGAAAAAAATCCACATACTCTGAAAATTTTGAATTTCTAACCCACATGACCCGTGACCTATGGACCCGTTTCTCAAGGTCATGTCAGGCGCAAATGGCGTCCCGCAGTATCGATGCTTGTAACTTGTGCAGTTTCCGAGTGTTTGTTGTTCAGGAGCATATGCACAGGTGTTTCCAGGTGACGGTTGTGGTTTCCACTGAGAATGTGACCTCGATTGACCTTTTCAGAGGTCAACTGAGGTCATTGGCCTCCGATGACCTCTGATGACTTTTTTGGGCTTCTGGCGGTTTCTAGGACATTTTGTGACGCTGATATCAAATTTGAGATCCATTTTACATAATTATATGTTCCACTGGGGTCATGCGCTTCCACAGGTCAACCGAGGTCACTGACTTCAGATAACCTGACATGACTTTTTTGGAATTTGGCAGTTTTTAGGACATTTTGTGGCGCTGATGTCGAATTTGGCACCCAATAAGCATTATGATATGCTCATTCACGATTCTAGCTCGATAACATTAAATGTATACGCATTTACAATTTTGATGACTTTTTGGTCATTGACATGACCTCAGAAGTCACCTAATGACCCAAGACCTTAAAATCGGATATCAGCGGCTTCATCTCGCCACAAGCAACACGCTCGTCGTCGAATCGAAGCTCTAGCCCATTTAAGGGCGAAACGCTAAGGGGGGGTCGTGCTACCCCCCCCCCCCCTACCCGAACACGTAGTGATTTTTCCCTACCCAGGCGAAAGTTAAGCCCACTCAGGGGCCCCAGAAACGTGCCCAGGGGACTCTAGAGCATGGCCACTTGTCCAGGGGCCAATTGAGCCCACCCAGGGCCCAACAAACCTGCCCAGTGACCTCACAAGCATGTTCAGGGGCCCATTGAGTATGTTCAGTGGCCTCTCATGCCTGCACAGGGGCCATTAGAGCCTGCCCAGGGGCCTCGTGCTTGCCCAGGGGTCGATTGAGTCTGTGCAGGGGCCTCTCGAACCTGTCCAGGGGCCTCTACTTGCCCAGGGGCCCATTGAGTCTGTTCAAGGGCAGCTTGAACCCCTTCGCAGCGTCACATCGGTAGTCATCGTCATACGAAGCCATAGTCATTGTCATCGGTTTGTCGTAACGCTGAATTAAATTAATAGCATTTTTAGCTTCTTATCCTCTACAAGGCCCACCGCCTATATTTCTGTGTTTTATCAGACAAACCCGTAAAAAGCTAACTACCAAATACCTACCTACTATAACATGAACATCGACATAGAAAATGCTGCAAAGGCTTAAACACGCGTATAAAAATGGGGTAATTTTTTCGTTATTTCAGCCACCCCCTAAACTCAAAAGCCAACCCCACCTGTTGTCAGCTAAGATGGGGTTTCTCTCCTGTACGTAACAATACAAATTAGTAATGCGCTCAGTACAATGCCTATTGAGGGTCTGGTCCAATCCAGCTCACCAAAAGTAGACGAATACAAATTGTTAAAAAGGGGGCCTCACACACTAAAGTGGCCGAAATCCGTAGAGTTTTTCATATCCAGGGTATTTTGTTGGGGGTGGGGGCCTCTCTCTCTCTCCCTTTCTGAAGGTCTGGCTGCGCCCCTGGTTCCATCGGACGTATTTAGTGCGTTTACGTTGGTATGCTTTTACGAACGGGCTTTTGGGACACATTCCAAAATGTTTCGAAGCCCCATTGTCCTCACCGCCACAAGCTGATTTCCTGATTGCGATCCATCTCGATTCCTGTTCCTGAAGTGCTCACCACTCGCTGACTCGCTGAGTGTTGACACTGACGCTGAGACACTCCACAGGCTGGCGGCTCCCGAGCTCATATGTGACCAGAAGGTGGACTGTAAGACGGCAGATGACGAATTCGACTGCCAGTACGAAGCGAATCAGTTCAGGTGCTACCGGTGAGTTAACGCTCGGAGTTCATGTGCTACAGGTTGTTTGCGGAAGGCAGTGAGCCTGAGTTGAGATGATGCCGATGCGTTCAGCGTGGTCCTGAGTTGAGGATACGTCTTGAAGCTCATTGGTCATCCAGGAATTGATGCGTCACTCGGTGGTGATTTTACTTTAGATCGTTAGCAATTGAAATAATTTGGCTGAATTGAAGATTCTATCGGAACAGAGTCAGAATGGTAAGAGGAGATCAGTGGCAGATTTTTTTATCGTCGAAATTCAGTTGTTTGATGAACTCCTGTAATTTGGAATGCTATGAATTATCGAAAGCAGCCGGAAGGTCTTTCGCGGAAAATAAGACCATAACAGGTAGCCATAACAGATGGTCTAATTTATTACCATAATATACAAATCACATGCTGTAGTGATCTATTTTTTTATTTTCAAACTCTTTTGACCAGTGACGTCACTCTGAATAACTCTACCATGAATCTGACGTAACCACCAGGCCATTTGATGGCTGATCTACGTTGTATATTGCTTAGCGTTATTATGACGTCACCGTCAGAAACGCCACTGTGCACCTCAATTCAGGTCTACTCTGAATGTGACGCTACTCTGACGTCATTGTGAGGTGACCTCAGGAACGCCACGTTACACCTGATCTCCACTGTCCGTTGCGTGGAAACCATCTAACGTCATTGTGGTATCACCGCCAGAGACGCCACGTTACACCTGATCTCCACTGTCCGTTGTGTAAACAGTGGCGGCGGAAGGTATTTTCGGATGGGGCAAAGACACCCATGGGCCCCCTCGGCCAAAGAGCCACCCTCCGCTGCCAAAGTCGCCCTCGCCCCCCCCCCCCCAAACAAATGGCGCGAAATGGTATCTCCTCGGATTTAGGCCACTATATTTTGCAGAGCCCCTAAATGGTCGCAAAAAAACGTCTGACAGGCCTTCCGAGGGCCCCCTCAGGCCTACCGAGGGCCCCTCAGGGCGACTGAGGGCCTTCTGTCGGCCTTAGATGGCCCCTCAGGCTGGCTGGGGGCACATCTGGGCGCTCGTTCAACTTCTTGGAGGGCCCCTCTTACAAATTTTGTGAGGGGCAAAATCATATGTTTTCTCTCCAAATTTTTGAGGGGGCAGCTCCCCCCTTCTCCGCCGCCAGTGTGTAAAAACATCGTCATTGTGACGTGACCATCAGGGACGCCACGGTGCATCTGATCCCACTGCCCGTCGTGCGACGTGATGCTGACCTCGTTGTGGCATCACCTCCAGGGACGCTACGGTGCACCTGATCGAGCGGTCTGAGGTGTGTGACGTCACCTATCAGTGTGCCGGCGGTGAGGACGAGGAGCACTGCCTGTGTCTGCTGGAGCGCCTCCCGCCTCTGTCGCCGGACCACAGCGGCAGACTGAGCTTCAACGTGTCCGAGAGCCACCTCGGGTCAGTCCAGCATGTCACATGGGTCAGTCCAGCGTGTCACAGGGGTCAGGCTAACGTGTCAGTCTAATGTGACACAGGGGTCAGGCTAACGTGTCAGTCTAATGTGACACAGGGGTCAGGCTAACGTGTCAGTCTAATGTGACACAGGGGTCAGGCTAACGTGTCAGTCTAATATGACACAGGGGTCAGGCTAACGTGTCAGTCCAGCGTGTCACAGGGGTCAGTCTTAACGTGTCGAGAGCCACCCCCGGTAGTCCAGCGTGTCACAGGGGTCAGGCTAGCGTGTCAGTCTAATGTGACACAGGGGTCAGTCTTAACGTGTCAGTCTAATGTGACACAGGGGTCAGGCTAACGTGTCAGTCTAATGTGACACAGGGGTCAGGCTAACGTGTCAGTCTAATGTGTCACAGGGGTCAGGCTAACGTGTCAGTCTAATGTGACACAGGGGTCAGGCTAACGTGTCAGTCTAATGTGTCACAGGGGTCAGGCTAACGTGTCAGTCTAATATGACACAGGGGTCAGGCTAACGTGTCAGTCCAGCATGTCACAGGGGTCAGTCACTTAACGTGTCCGAGAGCCACCTCGGGTCAGTCCAGCGTGTCACAGGGGTCAGGCTAACGTGTCAGTCCAGCGTGACACAGGGGTCAGGCTAACGTGTCAGTCTAATGTGACACAGGGGTCAGGCTAACGTGTCAGTCCAGCGTGTCACAGGGGTCAGTCTTAACGTGTCGAGAGCCACCTCGGGTCAGTCCAGCGTGTCACAGGGGTCAGGCTAACGTGTCAGTCCAGCGTGTCACAGGGGTCAGGCTAACGTGTCAGTCTAATGTGACACAGGGGTCAGTCTAACGTATCAGTCTAATGTGACACAGGGGTCAGTCTTAACGTGTCAGTCTAATGTGACACAGGGGTCAGTCTTAACGTGTCAGTCTAATGTGACACAGGGGTCAGGCTAACGTGTCAGTCTAATATGACACAGGGGTCAGTCTTAACGTGTCAGTCCAGCGTGTCACAGGGGTCAGGCTAACGTGTCAGTCTAATGTGACACAGGGGTCAGTCTTAACGTGTCAGTCTAATGTGACACAGGGGTCAGTCTTAACGTGTCCGAGAGCCACCTCCGACCAGTGAGGTGTGTTGGTGTTTCGTGTTTAACGATGAAAGTTCGCTGCCGTCATAGGTGCTCAATCAGGACAAAGTGGTGGTACATGCCTGGCAACTTTGAAACTACCCAGATAATTGGAGGTTCAAAGCGACCCTTCCCGTCCATCACACCACTTCCGACACTGCCTGGCCCCGTATATCCCCGCCTGACCTGCCGTCTGACAGGTCTGTATGATCCGTTTCGCCCCTTCTGGCCCCGTCTGACCCTGTTTGACCCCGTCTGACCCTGTTTGACCCTGTTCGACCCCGTCTGACCCCGTCTGACCCCATGTGACCCTCAGGGCACCTCGGTGCGACTCCTCCGGCCACCTACTGGTGCGGGTTCGCGGCCGCTGGGTCGCTGTACCCAAGGCAATGTGGAACGATGAAAAGTCCCGGCAAGTCTGCCGCAAACTTGGATACCACAAGGTCAGTTCGGCGCCAAAACTCCGCTACCATGTCAACCGGTGCAAACACTATGGGCATTACGTTGTATCAAACGAAGCGATGAAGTAGTGTGTAAGGTAGACTGGGTCGCAGTTATCCCTGCGAAGTGCAGCGGCCAGCGGCATACCAGGCGGTTGTGAGGAAGGCTCAAAACCTGAGTGTTGTGCACTTCTGTGGTGATAAGACACGCGAAATACGAATCATGGTTAATTAATCATGTGACTGGAGTGTGACCCAGTCGCATTGCTAGCCACAGATACTAGGAGATATTTCGGAAACTCCGCTATGTCCAGACTCTAGTCTTGACTTTATCTACGTACGATACTTGATATAACTTGTTAAAGTGAGATAATCACCTTTTGATTTTGAAAGCAACAACTTATTTGGCTACCGTTATGTTATTAAAATGTTGTGATCTAAATTTAAGAATTAAATAAAGTTATTCCCTAATTCAAAGTTGGAAGTTTGGGAAAATTAATGATCGGTATTTTCTCTCCACTATTGGAAAGCGCAACATCTGGCGCTTTTGCATCAATCTGGTCAATGCTGTTGAATGGGCACTTGTAAACAAATCGCCGACACTAAATAGGTCGCCGTAGTTTAGCTTGGCACCGGCCGGCCGGTGCCAAACTAAACTGCCGATTGCAATGCACTTTTTTCAAATGATTGTTGATTGTTCATACATTGTTGGCACATATTCGCAAAAAACAGAGTGCAGGAAACATATTGCACACCTTCATGATAAATAGCAATTCGTAGGGAGGCTAATTTACTGAATTCGTTATCGAGTACTTGCTGAGTACCGACCGATATAAGCGTGGATCGCTTATCAGTAGGAAACTGCCAATATCTTTCGGTAGGAATGTTTATATGTAAAATGTGATGAATTTACATCATATTTTGGCCTAGTCTATCGATTTCAGGTGCTAACTCCATTTTTGTGGAAAAAGGTGATTATCTCCTTTTAACCCGCGCGGCGCTGGGGGGTAAATTTTACCCTCCCCCGGCACCCGTATTTTCTCAATAACATAAAAACTATGACCGATATTGAATTGCAACTTTCGGTACCTTATGCTGCATCAATTCTACGTCTTCTGACCAAATTTCATTGAAATTGGTGAAGAGGAATTTTCGGAGATAATGACGTGATATCGTGTCATGCCATTTTTGGTGAAAAACGTTAAATGTTTGCAAAATCGTAGAAAATAGCGTTTTGAAGCAAATCACAAATGTTAAAAAAAAGAAAAAAAAATGGGAATTCTTCCAAATGGGAATCTCAGATTTGCGAAATTTTGAATTTTTGACCCCCAAAAAGGCAAAAAAAATATATTTGTTTTGGAAGAATTTCCACAAAGTTTTTTTTTGAAGATTTTCACAAAACCGGAAGATACATTAAAGAACCGAATATCAACGATGCCCAAACCAAATTTTAAAGCAATGTCTTTATTTTTGACCTTACGGCTCTCTAAGTTTAAGTAACTCATGACGTCATTTTTTTAATTGCGTTTTTTGGCTTTAACTGACGAGATACATACAAATAAATGCCACCACTGTATTTATGAGACACAACTAGCCTAGAAACATGTAATGTTGATTGATATGAATAATTTTACATTTTTACCTTTTTGTGACCTGACCTTGACCTGAGGGCAATTACATGGTCAGGCTTTGAAAATGGCTGCAACAATCGAATTATACGTGTAAAATAACCCATACAACATGTGTCGCATGGCTTTCGTAGACCTGTAACCTGTTGTGACCTGACCTTGACCTTAGCCTTTGCTTACAATTAATTTCACTTATACTTGCGGGAGATGCACTATACATTTGATAGCACTTTGTGAGATAATAGTCGCAATCTAAGGCTGCAGATGGAAAGTATAGCCCAAAAACCCAAATACTTCAATTTTTGCACTTAACCTGACCGTGACCGGACATGTGACCTTATTTTAAGAATTTCGTGTCTGCGTTAGATTCTTCTCACTGAGAGCTTCCGATCGCCGCCTTGCGTGTCTCGCTGCGGTTATTGGTTCGGAAGATACGAAGAGGGGGGGGGGGGGGTAAAATTTACCCGCCCCTCCCCCAGCGCCGGGCGTTCGGCTGGAGATCCCAGCGCCGCGCGGGTGAATTAATGGCGTTTATATCAGCCCGGACAGCCCCACAGCCACACAAAGGCGATTCAAATACTAATCAACAGATGTCAATTCTAGTGTGTGTTGATTGTCTTTAGAGCGGACAGCTGTGTTTGCCGTCTGACAGTGGTGGCAGTTCAGTCTCGTTTGCTGACGGCGGTCTTTGTTTCAGATGACACGGTCCGAGATGCGACCCATGCAGGACGGGCACAAGTCTGCCATCTATATATCCTGCGAGTGAGCCGGCCCGGGCCCGGCATCGTGTGACCACTGGTTACTTGTTGGTGGTAGCACACGTGGACACGTGGTGGTAGCACACGTGGACACGTGTTATATTGGGACCGGTGCTTAGTGGGTTCAGTCCGGGATTCGTTCCGTCATAGGAGCTGATGTATCGCGGAAATGAGACTTGACTGATATTCGATCTATTTGTAACTCGAGCTTTGCAACTGAAAATGCTCACATTGTTCGGTATATTGTATTGCTTATAGACCAACGTCAGCAGTCTGTTAATGACACTGTATGTCCTACTCAAACCAGCATGTATATTGTATAGCCCATACATTGCATCTCAACAGGCATTGTTACGGTACGGAAGCCAGCTATAATACATACTCAAACTTGTTGATTAACTAGCATGACTACATGGCAGTGAGTCCACTTCGCACACCTTGCTTCAAAGAATATATAGTATATATGTATAATAATGTCCCACTTTTTAACAATATTTCAAATCGCATGCTCTCACCGGCGAATATGATGTGTCTTTGTACGCTGAATTCGATGAGCTAAACGAAATTTAAAAAATCGAAGCATTTCCGTCGGCCCCGGCCAAAAAAAAGATGACTCTTTAATCGAAAATATCATATTTGGACACTGTGTCGGGGAAACCCCATCGGAAATCAGGGGAAAAGTGGCAACAGCGTCGATATTCCATACAATGTTGCCGAAAAGCCCAACGTCTATACCCAACGATGAACTTCGTCAGGCTGGCCAATTATTCGCAACCATTTAGATAGCAAACAACGAATCGGTTCTCCTGCCATCTAGCGGTTGTTGACACGCGCAGTTGAGGGGGGGGTGCGCTTTTGTACCCCCCCCCCCCCCCCACACATGTTTTTTCGAGAACAGCTCGCAAACGAAGCGGAGCAGAGCGGTGTTTTTTTTTGCGGCGACATTAAAGGGAATAGTACACCTTTAACATTAGTTTTTAACTGAGATAGCCAGATTGTCGGGAGTACTGATAAATCTCCAAATATTAAACAAAATCTTCCAAAACGACCTAGTTGTTGAGTTTCAACGCAAAAACCGTTGGGTATATTTGGTCATATTTTAAAGGGCCAAGTATTGTGACGTGTCGCTTACGTCATTAGTATTCTTACCGCACTTCGTTTTCGCTATTTGAACTGACCGTCACCGAAACGCATCATGTGTTCCAAGGCCCTATAACAAGGTAAGGACACGAGCCATTTGACCTTGAACTCTGCGGTCGCCGGATGACGTCACTGGCGGCAGCCGGCTCCTTGGTTGGCTCCGCGCTCAAGTGGAACATGTAAGTCAGCCGACAGTTACAACTCGCCAGTGGCGCACACGGGGAGGGGGGGGGGGGGGGGGTCAAAAGGGTCAGCTGACCCCCCAATTTATGAGGGGCACGCATCACATGGCCCCGTATTCTGGCCCATACCTGGCGCTGACAGGGGCCCGGTCTTGGTCAGGCATGATCGAGACAGGGGCCCGTTGCTGGCAAATTGGCGTGATATGGGGGCCGGTCAGGACGAGGGCCAGGTCCTCACATATTCTTAATGCTGGCCTCTTTCTGGTAGGGGCCGGGTCTTGGTCAGGCCCGATCGAGGCAGGGGCCTGGTGCTGGCAAAGGGGTGGCATGGGGCCCGGTCAGGACGCGGGCCCGTTCACAACATGCCCCCGGTCCTTGCATATTCATGATACTAACCAGTTCCTGGTAGGGGTCCGGTCTTGGTCAGGTCCGATCGAGGCAGGGGCCCGGTGATGCAAAGGCGTGATATGGAGCCCCATCAGTACGAGGTCCCGGTCACAACAGGGCCCACTCCTTGCATATTCTTGATACGGGCCTGGTACTGGTAGGGGCCCGTTCCTGGTAGGGGCCCGATCAAGGCAGGGCCCCGGGGCTGGCAGAGGCGTGATATGGGGCCCGGTCAGGTCGAGGGACCCGTCACAACATGACCCGGTCCTTGCAAATTATTTATACGGGCACGTTCTTCGTCAGGCCCGATCGAGGCAGAGGCCCGGTGCTGGCAAAGGCGTGTATCAGGGGCCCGGTCAGGCGTCGAGCCCGGTTCCTTCGAATTATTGATATCACGGGCACATTCCTGGCATGGTAGTAAGGCAGGGGCCCGGTCTTGATCAGACCCGATCCTGGCACAATGTGGAATGCCGGGCCGTCCTAATGAGGGCCCTCTCATGACGGGCCGTTTTCTGCGAACCGAGTGCCCATGTTAAAACAGGCCCACTCGAACATGGTAAAATCCGCGGTCGAGGCAGGCAGAGATCGAGAAAAGCTGTCTTGCAAATGATGAATTTTGTGAAGAAGACCTTATATTTTCGGTGTCTCATACGAGCCTTCTTTTACGCAACGTTAACTGAGCCGTGTCGGATCTACGGTTGGGAAAAATGGGCAATTGCCCCCCCCCCCCCAACGAAATATCGGTAGGCAAACGTATGTTTTTGCCCCTCCCAAACCGATCCGGCAGTTTGTGATTTTTGTCCTGGTACAGTGGCGGATAAATCTTTCTTCGAAAATACGATTTTTTTGATTTTTTACATGGGGAGACAACCAAAAATAACGCAGTAAGACAACCAAAAAGATCAAAATTGCCGTCCGACCATTTGTAATTTTCTTGAATAGTTGTGCACTTCACTTTTCAAGGGCGGGGAATTCATTGGTATGACAAAAAAAAACATCCCAAAAGTACATTTTTCAAGATACGGCCTTCCATATTTTCCCAAGTTCACTATGCTGACCTAATTTTGACGACTCAGAGACTGAAACAAAAACTATTTTTATAAGTTTTTTTTGTTTGAATCAAGATTAGTTTAAGAACAATTTGGCATTCACGGAGTTTCGATTTTTTTGTTGTTGTCACGTGATTTCGTGACCTACTTTTTGCGCCGTTATCCTGTTGGAAGCTGAAATAAACATTTCTGTCTTATGAAGATTTAAGCTTCATTTATGTCCTTTCGTATACAAAAGTGGGGTTCGACCTGTACAAATCATTTTTGAGTCTTGCATAATGCGCTGTTTGGGCACCTGTCCGTAGATAACTTCGCATCACTTAACCAGACTTGTCAATGATTCAATGTGAATCGACTACTTTTGATTGAATCATTCTTATTTCAAATGAATGACTCATGAATCGATTCACCTCATGCGCAAACCTGTTGAGTCGCTGATTGAATCATTCATACAGATAAAATAGGCTGATTGAATCATTCATTGATCAAATAATCATTCTTTTTTGGTCGAACAGCATAAACTGTCCACAAAATATGCCAGCGACCCAGCATTAATCTGTGCCCTGTGGACAAACCAGGCACTTAATGACCAATTATATGAGCTCTGTGTCCTGAGCTGTAGCCTGTAATTAATCTATGCGTAAAGAAATCGAGGCTTTGTGTCCAACTCCAGTGGGCACAAAGCCACTGTTCAATCAGCACTAACTAGGTGAATACCTTGGAACAGGTAGAGTTAGGGGTAGGTACCTAAATACTTAGAAAAGGTAACTAACTCCTACTTTGGTTCATAAACCTAGTATCGGCGCCGCTTTATTCCACATCATGCTTTATATAAAATAATACCTAATGCAAAATCAAAATAAATGTTCTATTCGCTTAAAAAAGTGAAACTTAGTCATTAATGCTTTTGGAACTTGGAATTTGCAATTATAATAAATATTATAAATATCATTTTATAATCAAAATAAACAACACGCGTGTCCAATTGGCTCACATTCACATTCGGAAATACATTCGCGGACTATTTGGATTGGCTTCAAAATTGGTACGCAGATAGATCACGACCTAGTGATCATTCTGGTAAAATCTTAGAGTCGCACATTCAAAATCAAAGGATTTAGAGCAGGTCATATGTTTAAGGTCAAACGGCAGACTATTCTGATGTGCATGAAAATTTGCACACAGGTAGATCATGACCTCCCTATCACGCTCATACAATCTTAGAGTCGCACATTCAAAATCAAAGGAGTTAGACAAAGGAGTCGACACTTCCCTTTAATGTTGAGTAATTGAATCAAGATTGAATCATTCATTATGGTAATGTTGAATGATTGAATCATGATTGAATCATTCATTATGGTAATGTTGAGTGATTGAATCATGATTGAATCATTCATTATGGTCCGTGAATCACTGTGCATCGACTCATGACAAATATGAATCATTGACAAGTCTGCACTTAAAGGAAATAGTTCACCTTCGGAATTGTTTTCTTCAGAACACGGTTTTATTATATTTTGTAATACAGTTTTTTTTTTTTTTAAATGGTCCTACATCGCGCCAATTCAGGACAGAAGGTTGTAAATTATTGATTTGATGGTGTGCGTTATTGGTCTGCGCATGCTCCGTGGCAGTGCTGGCACTTTCAGACGGTACGGTACATCATATATGCGCCGTATTCCTTCGCCACAAAGTCAAATATCTTCGGCTGGAGAGTCTTTTTAGCCAAGAAAAGTTCCAGATAAGGATTTCTCAACACGGGCTACAAAACTGCTATTTCAGTTCAAAACCCATGTTGAAGGTGAACTATTTCCTTTAACATACGCTTTCGAAACAAAGTCCAAAGTGACTCCTGACGACGAAAGCTCTCGGTTGGTGCCTGTTACACCGACATCAGGTCGCCATATGACCTGCCAGGCCAATACAACGTAACGTACCCAACAGCGTATTGTGTGCATTGCAAGTCTCAAAAGTAGTTTTTACAGGTCGAACCCCACTTTTTTATACGAAAGGACATATCAATGGAACTCAAATCGTCATCAGACGAAAACAAAATTAATTTCAGTTTCCAACAGGTCAAGGTCACGGCGCAAAATGTAGGTCACGAGATCACGTGACAAAATGAATATAGAAAATCCGAGATTGTCAAATTGTTCTTGGACTAATCCCGATCCAAACAATAACAAAATCGAAATCGCTTCCTTAGTCTCGGAGTTTGTCAAAATTAGGCCTGCACAGTGAACTTGAGAAATTTTCGGAAGGCCTTATCTTGTTGTTTTTTTGCCACCACCAATTAATTCCCCGCCCTTGAAACCCCCAGTGCACAACTTTTCAAGAAAAATTAAAATGGTCGGACGGCAAATTTGAAAAAAAAATGGTTGTCTTACTGTGGAAGTCTCCAAAAGTAGGTTTTACAGGTCAAACCCCACTTTTTGTATTTATTTTATACGAAAGTACATCAATGAAGCTCAAATCGTCATTAGACGAAAATGTTAATTTCTGTTTCCAAAAGGTCAAGGCCACGGCGCAAAAATACGTCACGAGGTCACGTGACAAAACAAACAACAAAAATAGAAAATCTGTGATTGCCAAATTGTTCTTCGACCAATCCTGATCCAAACAAAAAAGTTTTCAAAATCTTTTTTTTTTGTCTGAGTTATTGGTCGTCAAAATTAGGCCTGCACAGCAAACTTGGGAAAATACGGAAGGCCGTATTTTGGAAAATATGTTTTTGGGATTTCTTTTTGGTCACCACCAATGAATTCCCCGCCCTTAAAACCCCCAATGCACAACTTTTCAAGAAAATTAAAAATGGTCAGACGGCACCCACCGGTTGTCTTACTGTGGAATGCCACACACTGATCTTAGGTCATATCACGTGATTTTATCATGGGGCCATTTAAAATTCGGAATTTGCTTCTTGCCAGAATCGACTTCGATATTTTGGCCTTCGATGGAAAGAAATTGGAGATAGGTTATTTCTATATTTTTTTTTTGGGGGGGGGGAAATCATGGTCTTTGGTAATAATTTTGCACATAATTATTGTGCTAAAGAGCTTAACTCAACGGCATTATATCTGTCTCGTCGAGCTGCATTCAATGAGCATAGCATGACCCCCGCAGGTCACTCCATGACCTCAAGGTCACGTCCCCTGAGGTTGATTTCCCAAATGACCTGGCTCGATTATACAATAGATAGTTTGTTGACATTTTTCGTTTTATTTCGCACAATTGAACGTTTTTTTTCTCTGGAAGACACTTCTAGGCATTTTTATACCATTATCGGTCTGGAAATAGAGAGGTGAGAAAATGTATATCTTGAGGACCCACGGACGCCTCTATCGGCGAAATATTTAATTATGCCGTCATGTTATCTTGATCACTGAGCGAAATAGGTTGGAACGTGATTCAAAGGGTCTGCACCCTCTTATTCCACCTAATAAAAATAACGAATTTTAACTGAGAACATAACGAAATCACGTGGCCTGACCTGAGGTCACATGCCAAAATTTCGACACTTTTCCATTCGAGTTCTCACACAAGATTACATTACATTAATTTGTGGTTCATGGCGATTCTGATGATACATAGTTTTATATCATTCGAATTGTGTATAGGATATATCCCGATATATACGAACGGGGCTGAAAATACGGACGGCGGTTTGACGGACGGGGCTGAAAATTTTAGATAGTGAATGTACGGCCCAGATAACCCCCGACACCTAGTTCAATCGAAATGTGAGAACTAGGATGTTATGGTTTGGTCGATCTGACGTGGACTGCATCGGGTGACCTCTGGTCACGTGACATTGAGGTCACAGAGCGACTACATGTATGCTGATGTATATAATTGAAAGCTGGTCGACGAGATACCTAAGCATAATGCCGTTTAATTGAGCTTTCTAGCACAATTACATGCAAAGTTATTACCAAAGCGCTGGTGACCATTACTTTTTTCTCCAAATACAAAATATAAATATTATATTTAGAAGAAAAACACTATCACCAATTTGTTAAACTTCGAAGGTTTATGTATCGATGTCCATAGAAAAAATCCGAATTTTAAAAGACCACATTATAAAATCACGTGGTTTTACCTGAGATCACGTGTTGAAATGGCAAAATTTTAGAATTTCCAAAAATGATTACATCATAATAATCTATTGTTCCTGATGATGCTGGTGATTACCGAGTGGGCGCAAAGCGCCCGTGAGGTTTCTAGTCAACTTACTAGACAAATTTACATTTGACCCGGTCCGAACCGGCCCGACACGGCCGTGCAGACGCTTTTCGGAAGCTAATAACTTTGCAACCACTGCTCCGATTGATATCGGGTTTTCACCATTGTATAGGTCCATCAAATCAATTTTGTTTTTCGTATGGTGCGTTCTGATAGAGGTGGTACTACAGTGCGTGGCGGTTGGCACACGCAAACGTCGAAATGAACAAAAATTATTATTGATCAAAAATGGCTCTATTAATGTAAACATTAATTTATACGATGAAGCATGCAGCGCTCAGGACGTACGCCCTTTTGGCGGATTCGAGAAAGGAGATCATGAACAATTTAATACAACTTAATTTTTATGTTGGCATGCATTGCGGCCTGGCAATTGTTCTGGAGGATTAAAAGGACTAAACGGACTATGTGTTACTACCACGTGTGCTCCCTTACCGTTTCATATTTCAAACCTGTTTTACCTTTACGCGCGCCCGCTCGGTCATCGCCCAAAAAGGCGTTTTACTGGTATATTGGTGTATATGACTCGCATGATAACCGAGCGGGCGCGAAGCGCCCGTGAGTTTTATCGTCAACTTAGACAAATTTACAATTGACCCGACCCCGAACCGGCCGTACAGACGCTTTTTTGGAAGCTAATAACTTTGCAAACGACTGCTCCGATTGAGATCACGGCTTTTCACCATTGGTAGGACTATCAAATCAATTTTGATGTTTGTATGGTGCGTTCTGATGGGGTGGTACCACAACGCGTGGCACATCGCAGGCACGTAGCCAAGGGGAGGGCGGCGGGGGCGGCCGCCCTCCACCCCCTCCCCCCCCCCACCCACCTGGAGGCCAGGAGGGCCCTTTTTGGCGCGCGAGGGCCCTTTTCGGTGCGCGCAGCGCACCGAAAAGGGCCGACGAGACCGCGCGAAGCGCACCGAAAAGGGCCGATAGGCTCTTTACTACACGAAGTGTGGTCTGTAGAGAGTTTAGAGGACTTCAGAGGCCGCCAGGACTCTCTCTGAAAGACCAGAGGGCCCCTTGGACGTTCAAAGAGCCCTGCACATGTCAGAGGGGCCCCTGGCCAGACCGAAAGGGCCCCTGAGCGGGTCAGAGGGCCCCCTGAGCACATCGAATGGGCCCCCTGAACACGTCGAATGGGCCCCCTAGCCAGCACAGAGGGGCCCCTGGGCAGGTTGAGAGGCCCCTGAACATGTCGCAAGGCGACAAAGTAGCCAGTGCAGTCCCTTGCTAGGTCGGAAGGGCCCCTTAGAATGTTAAAGGGCCCCTGGAGAGACCAGAGGGCCCCTGGAAAGTTAAAATGGCCCCTTCGCAGATCGGAGGGGCCCCCGATCAGACCTCGAAAGGACCCCTGGGCGGGTAAGAAGGGCCCCTGAATATGCCGAAGTGGCCCCTGGCCAGCACGGAGGGGCTCCAGGGCAGGTCGGAGGGCCCATTGAGCATGTCGTGCAGGGCGACAAAGCAGCCAGCGCAGGCCGACCAGAAGAGTCGCTGGGTCGATCGGAGGGGCTCCTGGGCAAGTCGGAGGGGACCCCTGGGCTAGACCGAAAGGGTCCCTGGGCCGGTCGGAAGGCCCTTGAACATGCCGGATGAGTTCCTAGCCAGACTGGAGGGGCCCCTGGGCAGGTC
>JAXIVJ010002779.1:50000-103559 GCA_036785665.1 Chirona hameri | reverse complement strand
CAAGTACCTCTCCCCCTCCCCCTGCGCGTTCCCTGCACTGAACGTGAAAAACAATGATCTTAGGAGAAAACTTCATGCAAACTGATTTGTCTTCTTCTCTCAAGTGATTGAATTTGAAGTTTGTATGTATTCCTTGCTTTCGATGATTGACAAAACAGCGCACTGATGCAATTCAAGCAGCCCCGGTGACACGCGCCCTGCTGGTGCAGGGGGGGGGGGGGAGAATCTGCCCCCCCTCGGATTTTCTCAATGACTTTAAAACTGTGATATATATATATATATATATATATATATATATATATCAACATGAAACTTTCAGTATTTTATACTGCATCAATTCTACGTCTTCTGACCAAATTTACATGAAATTATTGTAGTATTTGGGGAGATATAACGTTTTAATGACTTCATGTCATGCCATTTTTGGTGGAAAAAAAATAAAATGTTTGCAAGATCGTATAAAATAGTTATAAAACAAATTGCAAATAAAAACGTCGAAAGAAAGGAAATTATATCTCTTCCAAATGGCGATATCGGATTTGTAGTTGTTTTGTTTTTTGACCCTCAAAATATGCTTTTTTCTCGGAAAAGTCCTCAAAATCAATGTGTGGAAATTCGAAAAGTGAATACCAAAATAAGGTGACCGGCCCAAATCCTCGGAGGAAAAATAGGGGTACCTTTTTGCAACAAAAAGATGCCCCAACTTTGTTTTTGCCCCCCCCCCCCCCAGTGTTTTTTTCTTCTTAAAATAGGCCCTGCGTTGACTCATGGGTTGAAGGCCACAGACCATGACTTTAGTGACGTCATCACTTAGGAATGTCAAACATTTGGCGGAGCTGGTAGTAACTACTATTGCATATAACTCAGATAGTACTGATATCATTTATTTGAGTGTTGATACACTATTCAATCAATATTATGATGAGCTCAATTTCGCTCACCTGTGTATTGCTATGAAGTGAAGTGAAATGCTGGTTAAAATATTTTTGAGCTCTGACCTGAGCTTGTGCGACTCGCGCATTACTTCAAAATTGTCTGGCCCAGGACCGCCATGAGCCCTGTGATTTCCTTAAAGTTGAGGCCCGGCCCCAGCCCAGGACCAGCCAATGGCCCATAGGGCCAGCCCGCGCCCATGGCGAATTCTGTTTCGAGGCTTACCATTTTGTTTTTGATAATGAACATGAAGTCAACACTTGGTACGCATACGAAACAATTAATTCTGCGTTAAGCAAAATAAAAGTCATATCAATCGGATATTTAGTTTCGATGTTATAAGACATTATCTAAACCCTTAAAAAAACGTGGTTTTCGACGTTTTTTTTTTCCACGCGTTAACGATCGGACCACCTTCAGCCCGGACCACCGCCAACAAATGCGACTTCCACTGCCCGATACTGGCGCGGAAGAGCTCCACCTCCATTCCACATCTGCGCCAGTATCGGACAGTAGAAGTTGCGTTTGTTGGCGGTGGTCGGGACTCGGGGCTGAAGGTGGTCCGATCGTAAACGCGTGGAAATTTTAAAAAAAACGTCAGAAACCTGTTTTTTAAAGGGTTTAGATAATGTTTTATAACATCAAAACTTAATATCTGATTGATATGAATCGTTTTTTGTGTAACGCAGAATGAATTATTTTGTATGCGTGCTAAGTGTCAACTTCATATCTATTACCAAAACAAAATGGTGAGCCCCGAAACTCGGCGCATTTGTTTGGGCTACCCGGATAACATAATACAACAGCGGGAAGGACACTCAGTTTCAAATGGCAAAACAATAAGGGTTTTGATTTGTAACAATGCTAACAAGCTGAAACAAAAACTGTTTTGAAATCAGGAAGAGCAATAGATCAAAAATCCAAATGGACGAACTTTGGGTGAGTAACTTGGTCCATTTTGGAACAGACTATTACATATCAATCTAATCGTATTTCGTTTAGCAGTAGAATAGTGACTATTCTAACATTACTTGTTCCATACAAAGTGACGCACAAAGTATAAAATGATTTGCATAGGCGAATGATTACATTCTCATTCAAAATGGTATAATTCTACCTCTGTGGAAGAAAGAATAGACCATTTTTCGATGGGCCCATTTCTAATTTGTTAATCTTGTATCTGCTAGGTCTCCTTTATATATTCCAGTTTTTCTGCAAATTTTAATGTGATTGATATTATAAGCTTTGCTCATATTGAAAACTTATATACAAATATTAGGAAAGAGAAGGGTGAACAATAACCTATATTTCACCATTGCGGCTTCTTTAACCCGTGCCGTGCCGGGGGCGCTTAGCCGCCCTTAACCCTATTTGTAACAGGGGGGGGGGCGGATTCCGCCCTCCCCCCCCCTCATGTTTTCGCAGATATCTCCAGAACAGCTGGGAACAGGCCCATTGATTTTGGGACCTTTCATAGACTTGAATACCGCATTTGGAGTCAAAATTTTGAGTTCTTAACCTGAACAGAGGCGGTTCCAGGGCACAGCTTTGGGTGGGTTCGGAGGCGACATTTGGCGATAATACGGAAATGCGATCTTCACGGTTTCTTCCTAACTGCTTCAAGTATGAAGGAGTTACATCGGTTTACAGTGATTGAAACAAGTACAAATTAGTTGATGTTAATGAAATATCATACAAATTGCATGGCAGAGGCGGTTTTAGGGGCTTGAAAAGGGGGGGGGGGGGGGTTCCAGGAAGTATTCAATGCTTGGCGGGAAGCCAATAGAGCGATGTAGGGGGCATTTATAGCTATCAAGATGTAAAAGATAGCTTCTGCTTCCATTATTTGCATAATTTATTACATATAGAGTTTCAGGGGCGTGTTCAGGCACATGAAAAGGGGGGTGACTGGCATGGTGATGACGATATGCCAGCGATAACGGCGAAATAGACGTTTAGCTTATAATGATATATGTACATATGAGGACAGAAAAGGGAATAAAGTCTTTTTTTGCAGAGTCGCGCTCAGGAATGGATGAAAGGGGGTCATATTATTGCAAGGAAACTATGAGGCATGGGCGTACAATGGCATAACATACTGCAGTTTTCGGATGATACACGCACTACAGGCTACTCTACGAACGATTATAAGATAATAGGCGAGTCCAGGTAGGGTAAAAAGGGGGGTAAGCAATGCTAATTGAAGTTGTAAGTGAAATAGTCACTGTTGCTAGTTAGTATCATAATAGCAGATAATATACTTATCAAAAGGTCTTTCGCCGCCCCAGTTTGGATCCTGGATGCGCCTATGATGAAGTACAACATGCAAAAAGGAACTATCTACGATCAGTAACATATGTATAGTGCTGAGTAGCAACTTGTCTGCGGTTAATATTTTTCCCAATTTGACCTCTCTTTTTCACTAACCTGTACCGTCTATGGCAAAAAATATGATTTATAACTGTTTTGTCTAATTTCACAATCACATACCATTTCATTTATCAAAAAAACAACATATTTTTTTATTATTACGCATTTACTTCACCCCCATATTGAGTGACCTGCACACGCCTATGATTTTTGCATTTTGAAACGTCACCATCATATATCAATTTCCAACTCAATCTCTATTGATTCCTATTAGTTGTGTTAAAATCGGTCAATAAACATGAAAGCTATGTTGGATCAAAAATACTACTAAAATTTGTAGTTTTTGCCCCCCTGTCGCCCCCTATCCAAAATGTAGATTTGTTTTATTATTTATAAATGTATATCGTGTTGAGGGTAACCAAACACCGTTTCATTTTTGAAAATCGGACGGGTAGATCTCGAGATCTCCGGGGTTTGGGGGGGGGGGGGGCGGAATCCGCCCCCCCTGTTACAAATAGGGGTAGCCAGGAGCCTGTTAGAATAGGGTTAAGGTTTTTCGAAGATAGCAGGAAAACGGCGGCGCGCAGAGCCGCCGTTTTTAGCACAGCTGTTCGGGCATCAATTACACACATTGTATGAAGTGCTTGACCTCGGGTCGTCTCAGGTCAGGTCACTAGGCTAGGTCACGCGACCCCATTACAGGATTTCATAAGGTCATAAATACATACTAGTCATTTATCTCGTTTTTAACATCGGTGACCTAAGGTCGGGTCAATTTCGTGACCTCCCCATTATAAGTCAATGGGAAATTGTTCAAATGCTTCTTATTCGCAAGATACGCATGAAATAAGTCCAATTGCTTCTGAATCATGTTATCATAGGCCATGCTTGATGATCCAGGTGCAGTGTTTGTTCAGTGACCCCTACAGGGTTGCCGAGGTCATCCGAAGTCTCCCAAGAGGTGAAAAAACTCGCAAGCTGTCACCGACGCAAGCGAAAGCTGTCCCATTTGTGACAACATAATTTATCCTCCGATTTTCGCGATTGCTGAGCTGAATTGCACACAAACCATTTGATACTGAGTACCAATGCACAGTAAAGACAAAATATACACTAAAATGTTTATCATTCAGTCTTCCACAATACTTGTAAAAGCCGATACCCGTCCAGATGGTATCTATTGTTTACCCAAACTCTCAACCGCTCATATCTGTCTCACATCCGAGTAAAATGCTCAACTCGACATTTCGGGCTAAAAGAGGAAAGAAACCATACGTTTTGCGACCCAAAACATGTTGGCCGGCACAGCAAGTACTGCATGATAGCGGGCAATGCGGTATGTTCGTACGCACAAACCCGACAGCCACCAGTTGCGCTGCTATGGTAGCCGTTCCCGCGACAGACACCAACATGTGTTATCTTCTGGCGCACCCAGCACTGCCAAGAAAGCTTAGTCATGCATCACTTGCCCTAAGGAAAACAGGCGATTTCCCAGAGAACTTGGCTTTGACTGACTTGCGCCGACTACTCGATGTGCTTTTCTACTAACAACTCATGGATAAATTTTCTCCTAAAACGCAGCGCAAAAGGAACAGCGGACAGTTTTTCACTCCCTATTCACAGCACCACACTTCAGTTGTTCACAGTCTTCACAGTCTTCAGTTGTATAGGGAGGCTTTCGGTGACGGCGTGTTTTTGTGCCGTGTGATTACGGCACCGGCCGCCGTCTGGTGAGGCCCCGTCATGTGTCAGACAAAGTTGAAGCCCGCCTGGCGCTGAAAAGCTCGGATCAGGCCATCCGCCTTGCAGAGTTCAGGGCCGTTCCATCTCACCACAAGTTCGAGCGCGGCGTTTGAGTGGTCGAGCTGGCGATGCACACCAAACACCTCCTGTACAGCGCTAGCCATACTTTCGACGACGCTTTCCGTCGGACTGATCAGCCACAGTCGCACTACTAGCTCGACGTACGGCCGCAGGTTGCGTATAGCGTCACAGTTCTGCCACAGCAGCTTGCGGAGCTGCTGGTTGCAGCCGGTGGCGCAGCGGGGCTCATGCAGCACCGTGTGTGCCGCGAGCACACACTCACGCGGCACATCACATGACTGTGGTACCAGACGACGGGCTACAAGACGGCGGACGCCTCCTGCCGCGATGTCCACAGTACCGTGTCTGGTGTCCCGGATGCGCTGCAAGTCGGCCACCGACCGGATGTCGTCCATGGAGTCCATGATCCGCTGGCTATCGGTTCCCATGTTGGAGCCCGCCGCGTTCAGGCCAACTCTCCTGTGCCTCAGCTCCGCGGCCATCGACCGGCAGAAGTTCGCAGCATTCTTGCTCTGGTTACAAGCAAGCAGGTTTAAAATCAGTTACGCTAAGTTTATTTTATGAGCTACTCAAGCGTTTAAATTACAGTTTACAACGTAGGTATTTGAAAACGTTCGAGTAAATACTAATATTTCACTATTTTTGTTTTACTCCGTGCCTTGGAATCCTGCTGAATTGACACACCGTCCTGCCATGAGCTTCACATGTTTCAAGAGGCCTAAGAAATACAACAACAAAAACGCTCAAGACTTACCACATCATCGCCATATGGCTGGCATCTGCACAGAGCGCGCCAAATGGTGTCTATGGCCGCCACGTCGTGCACCTCTGCGATGGAGGGATTTCTGCGACTGCTGGCGTCAAGCGTGTGTGACATCCGGTTGAGAGTGAGTATAGTCCGGCCGAAGTCCTTCATACTCTCCCATGGCGTAGAGTTCGATAGTGGTAGTCATTTTACCACCTGACTTCATTTGCGTGAAGTTAGTGTCAAGTTCAGGTCAAGTTCAGGTCACTGAAGGTCAAAATTTGAAATTGATAAATCGAAATGAAAACAAACATGCTGCTATATCAGTTTTATCTATAAAAAACAGTGCTAGCATTTATTTGTCTGTATCCGGTCAATAAAAGCCAAAAAACGCAATTTCAAAATATGACGTCATGATTTACCCATACTTTTATGCCACGACAGTCAAAAAAGATGATATCATTTTGAAATTTGGTATGGCACTGGTTTGTAGCCCTTGCAATTGTCTACCTTTTAGAGTTTTTCGATTGCATTTTTCTTCAAATGCGGCATTTGTACGGCCTGGCAAAGTTAAGCCGATTTTTGTGTCAAAGTCGTGTTTAATGACGTCACTAAATTCACTATATCTCGAAAAAATTCTGACGATTTTTTGTAGTTGTCAAAAGGTGTACAAATGATGACCGGAAAGATACTGAAAGTTTGACGTCGATATCTGCATTAGTTATTGAGATATTTATAATATTCCTAAGGGGGGGGGGGCTAAAAAAGCCCCCCCCCCCAGTGACTCGCGGGTTAACCCTCACCCGGGTATGCCAAAATCACTACGTGTTCGGGATGGGGGGGGGGGACACCGCCTCCCTGTCGTTTCGCCCCTAATAGAGCTAGAGCTTCGATTAAAAAACGAGCGTGTTTCTTGTGACGAGTGGGAGCCGTTGATACCCGTTTTTAAGAGGTTATGTCGTCAAAAGTCATCAAAATTGTAAATGCGCATACGTATAAATTGAATTTAATCGAGCTAGAATCGTGAATGAGCATATCATAATGCTTAATGGGTGCCAAATTTGAAATCAGCACCACAAAATGTCCTAGAAACTGCTGAATTCCAAAACGGTCATGTCAGGTCATCTGATGTCAGTGACCTCGGTTGACCTGTGGAAGCGCATGACCCCAGTGGAGCATGAAAGTATGCAAAATGGATCCCAGATTTTAAATCAGCGTCACAAAATGTCCTAGAAACTGCCAGAAAAAAAAAGTAATCTGAGGTCATCGGAGGTCAAAGACCTCGGTTGACCTCTGAAAAGGTCAATCGAGGTCACAATCTCAGTGGAAACCACAAGTGTCACCTGGAAACACCTATTGATTGAAAACCTATTGGTTGAAAACTACGCGAGGTATTCCTAAAAAACGAGGGGGCACCCCCTTCCCCTCCCTACCCGGGCGAGGACTATACTGTATGATGTCACTTGCTATATATTACCGTGGGTATATTTCACTCAACCTCTCAAATGGCACTATTGCCTAAAAATGAATTATTTAGATCAGGAGCATGAAAATACAATAAGAAATTAAGGCTTAAATGTGAGGCCAACTATTTTCCTGCTTACAATGTGCACATAATACAATGGTTCTAGACTTCCACTTTGACTTTCTCCTGGAAATTTCTTACACAAGATTACACATTTGAAGTGCATATGCCTACCTGCAGAGATGACCCCGAGCCTTAAACAAATCTTGTTGATTGCCTTTTCCAGAGCAGTCACACGCTCCAATAGGCTCCTTAGGCTCCAATAGGCTCCTCTTGGCTGGATGACCATGAAATACAGGAAGTCACTTAAAAACTATCTTAGATAATTTTGGTGGCATCCCTATTTGTGAAAATATATTTATTGAACATGTGGCAGTGGCAAGGGTAATTGCATAATAGGTATTAAAGGTCATTAACCCTATTTGTAACAGGCTCCAGGTTACCCCTATTTGTAACCAGGGGGGCGGATTCCGCCCCCCCGGAGATCTCGAGATCTACCCGTCCGATTTTCACAAATGAAACGGTGTTTGCTTCCCCTCAACACGATCTACATTTCTAAATAATAAAAAAAATCTAAATTTTGGATAGGGGGAAAACAGGGGGGCAAAAACTACATATTTTAGTGGTATTTTTGATCCAACATAGCTTTCATGTTTATTGACCGATTTTAACACAACTCATAGGAATCGATAGAGATTGAATTGGAAATTGATATATGATGGTGACGTTTGAAAATGCAAAAATCATAGGCGTGTGCAGGTCACTCAATATGGGGGTGAAGTAAATGCGTAATAAAACCATTTTTTTATGTTTTTTTTATAAATGAAATGGTATGTGATTGTGACATTATACAAAACTGTTATAAATCATATCTTTTGCCATAGACGGTACCAGGTTAGTGAAAGAGGGAGGTCAAATTGGGAAAAAATATTAACCGCAGACAAGTTGCTACCCAGCACTATAAATATGTTACTGATCGTAGATAGTTCCTTTTTGCATGTTGTACTTCATCATAGGCGTATCCAGGATCCACACTGGCGCGGCACAAGACCTTTTGATAAGTATATTATCCGCTATTATGATACTAACTAGTCAACAGTAACTATTTCACTTACAACTTCAATTAATATTGCTTACCCCCCTTTTTACCCTACCTGGACTCGCCTATTATCTTATAATCGTTCGTAGAGTAGCCTGTGGTGCGTGTTTCATTCGAAAACTGCAGTATGTTATGTCATTGTACGCCCATGCCTCTTAGTTTCCTTGCAATAATATGACCCTCTTTCTTCCATTCCTGAGCGCGCCTCTGCCAAAAATGACTTTATTCCCTTTTCTGGCCTCATATGTGCATATATCATTATAAGCTAAACGTATATTGCGCCGTTATCGCTGGCATATCGTCATCACCATGCCAGTCACCCCCCTTTGCATGTGCCTGAACACGCCCCTGAAACTATATATGTAATAAATTATGCAAATAATGGAAGCAGAAGCTATCTTTTACATCTTGATAGCTATAAATGTCCCTTACATCGCTCTATTGGCGTCCCGCCAAGCATTGAATACTTCCTGGAACCCCCCCCCCCCCTTTTCAAGCCTCTGAAACTGCCTCTGCCATGCAATTTTTATGATATTTCATTAACATCAACTAATTTTCACTTGTTGCAATCACCGTAAACTGATGTAACGCTTTCATACTTGAGGCAGTTGGGAAGAAACCCGTGAAGGTCGCATTTCCGTATTATCGCCAAATGTCGCCTCCGAACCCACCCAAAACTGTGCCCTGGAACTGCCTCTGTTCAGGTTAGGAACTCAAAATGTTATCTCCAAATGCGGTATTCAATTCTATGAAAAGTCCCAAAATTTCATGGGCCTGCTCCCAGCCGTTCTGGAGATATCTGCGAAAAACATGAGGGGGGGCGGAATCCGCCCCCCTGTTACAAATAGGGTTAAAGCTTGGCATATAACAGCCAGCAAGCTCTACCTGAAATGGATAGCTGACACTTACTAGTGAAAAGGTTTAAATACTTTAACATATATGTCAACAAATATGCATGGTATTAAAAGCTATAGGTCTTCAATATTAATTTTATTCAGGCACCAGCAGCCAGTCATGCCAGTCAATTATTGTGGAGAAAAACCCTGAAAACTGCTTACAAATCCAGTTTACCAGACTGTTACATATCACTGTTACATGTACACCAAGGATTCATAGCAGGTTATATCTTATACCAGTATCACACTTTAAAGAAATATGTAAGAGTAAACAACCAAGTTACCCGCAAAATATGTGTGAGTGCCGGTTCAAATCCATCCTTAATTTGCTTCATCCTTAATTTCTTTCATCCTTAATTTCTTTCATCCTTAATTTCTTTCATCCTTACTTTCTCTCATCCTTGGTTTCTCTCATCCTTGATTTGTTTATATCCTGTGAGGAACATCTCTATTTTCCTGGAAGGACGCCATTTGCTTTCCTCGGCGACAGGCGTGTCGGAGTGGCACGATGCGATACGTGTAGTTATTATGGATAGAAAGTAGCTGTGTACCACTTTCGTAGATCAGAAATAGACCCAAAGCAGTTCTTGGTGAGTGATTGGAATTAGTTATGAGGCGAACATATAAATGCGATAATGAAATGCCGACCGATCTGTTACGAATTTAAGACAAATGTGGCGCATTGACCGATGACATGCTATATGGTGCGTGCGAGATGTGGCAAATGTGGCGCATAGACATATAAGCTTATATATTAAGTTGGAGTTGAAGGAGTTGTGCCAACAGTGATGATTTGTGATGATTCGTGATATTTATTTCACAGATACCGTCCACGTCCGTTTCACTTTTTGTCATTTGGCAAAATACACCTACCTGGATGAGTCATCAGATCTTTTTGGATTCTGCGAGAGGGGTGCTGCAACTATAATATGAATAAATTGATTCCAAAAACGTATTATATATAGGCCTGCAAACAGCGTTTACAAAAATTAACAGCATTGTGTATGGAAGCAAATTGGCGTTTGACATATCCATTGTAACTAACCTGGATCATCCTCAATCTCTTCCTCCAGGCTGGATGATGTAACGGGGGGGGGGGGGGCATCCTGGATGGATAAATGCGGGATAAATTGTATTATTGGATAAATGTTCATACCTTGCTATACTACCAGCAGTACTCCAGCCAGGAATATGGTATTTACTGTTGCTTTTTAGCTTTACATATTTTATTCGCAAATCCAAAACAAACAACTTAACATCATAGTTGACATGCCCTGGAAAACAATTAATCAAATGATGTTCAATGTATTAGTGGCTCATCTATCATCCACATAGCCTAAAAATGCATTGATTGCATTGAAATTGAAATGTGTTGAAAACTGCTTGATTTATTTGGAACATTTCTGTAGTTAACATTAACAATTTAATAATAAAATGATGTGTATGAATTGAACTTAACAACTTAGCACAATAACTTAAGATAGGGTCAACTGCTATAACCCCGGACACGTCCGATCCAAGGACTTTTCATGCTATCAGAATGTAAACAATGCGTCGGTATCGTCTGCATTTTGATAGCATGAAAACTCAGGAAATTCGGACGTGTCCGAATCTGGGACTTTTGCCCTACCTGCTCGTTGGATGCTTGTTGTTGCTTCATCTGGGTTAAGCCCGTTCCACCGTCGTCCCCACTTGCCCCCAACACCAAACGACGCATTCTTGATGCGCATTACGCCATGATCTGGATCATCTTCCTTTCGTTGTGCCTCTTCATATTGCGAAGTTCCGCTTCATGGTTGCAACCCCGGTGACCACAGACCACCCTTTGCCTCGTTGGAGCATTGGCAGTTACTTTACCCATGACAGGCAAACAATCAATGAAAAGCACCCTCTAATTAATCTTCAATACGCTAGTCGGGTCGCCAACGAGTCCTGGAGCACTCGAAGCGGCACACATTGAAATTACTCCCACTAAAAGTTGACTTTTTGCAAGTGTTTGCCGCTAGGTGTCGCTATGTAATACTTCCCAAATGTTGTCTTTTGGTTTTGGGTCTGACAAACACAATTATTTCTCTCTTTTCTTTTCAGCTTAAATTGCTAAAAATTAAAGTTAAAAATTGCTTAAAACTATACATCATAGGAAACAGGTAGCGACATCTAACGGATGATTTTGCAACAACATTACATGATAAGGTGAACTTCCAACGGGTAAGTTGAAAAACACCGCGCCACAAACGTTGCACTGTAGACAGCTGATAGCCGTCCCACCGGTAAGCTTCCGACGCCTATGGGATTTTAACATAGGCAGGCAGTCACAACGCCGGGATTTTTCCGTGACGGCTGTCGCAAAGAATCACCGCTACTAAATCAAAATAGCGAACTTTGCATGTTTCTCGATGAGGCTTTGACAGGCGGACAGCTCAAGCCAGCTCAAGGCGACAGCTCAAGATAGCTCTATAAAAGAAAGAAAACAAACTGTGAAGCTGTCTCATAGTCCATTCAGCTGACAGCAACTTGCGTTGGCGTGTCGCTAACTTTTTTCACCTCTGAGTCTCCCACACTTTTTGTCATTAACTCGACATAATGAAGATAGCGAAGTGAAACCGGCACCAATGTGTTTTCTCGTCGAGATACGTCTCCCAATGACAATGTGCAGCATGACCTACTTGGGTCACCACTTGACCTTGAACTGAGGTCAAATTTAAGTTGACCTAACCTGGTCAACATCAATATGATTCAAAGCGCCTTGACAAGACAAGCACGATAGCGTCAAAATAATTTCCTTATCTTTATTAGGTAAAAAGTTATTTGCGAAAAAACTGTTTTGCCAAAAATAGTTTTTATGACCTTTGATGACCTCTGGAGCCAAACATATTGACCTGAGCTAAAAAAAAATTGGCATCAAATGCAATTCCATGTTTCAAGAGCTTTCGATTGTTTTCCCCGTTTGCTCCTTGCCATCATAGTCGCCGAGATATTTGGGGGTTGCTGGAGCGAAGTCCCAAAACTAGAAATCTGATCTTTGATGACCTCTGGTGACTTCAATATTAATCTGAACAAAAACATGACAGATATAGTTTCACAAATATTTTTGACGAGCTTTCGAGCCGTATTTTCGGTTTTTGTCTACGTTTAATAGGAACCGAGTTCGAGGGGTGGGGGGGGGGGGGTCGATTCCGAGTTCGAGCCGAGTTCGAAGGAGTACGTGAAGCACTATTCGATGGAATGTTTTTACGTCAGCTCAGGTAATTTACTCAATCCCGTCACGTAAAGCTCCAGATCAAAGCGAGCGTTGCTTTGTGCGGCTTGCTGCACCCTGTAGAGACTGACAAAACACCACATGTGTTGTGGTGAAAGAATTACCTCCCAACGTTAACAAATTTCGACACAGGACTAGTGGACCCGGTTTCATGTCCGTTGTTCCGGGCCACGATCGAGACATGAACGCTCGCTGCCGGAGGCAGGTACACTCTCTGGCACGTAGTCTCTGATCACGACGCCTCGTTAATATCCGCTCAGCCGCCCGGGCGGCGCGGCGGCCTTTGTCAGCGACTGTACTTGGCGTCAGGCGGAGCGGGGCGGAGCCAGAACGCCAGCTGCTATCGTACGATTTCTCGTGAAATAGAAAGAGAAACTTACTTCTTTCTCCACATATATCCATGAGTTGTCCAAACCAAAGTCATATTCGTAGTTTTGAGCTCAAGATGCACCGTATGGTTGAATTCAAGACAACTTTCAAGGTGACCCTTTAAGCAAAATACAATATTTCAATATCACCCCAAAAGTGGGGCATGACCCCTTTCTCCCCTGTTCCTACGCCTATGCGAGGAGAGGCCTTTCTCAATCTTTTTAAAAATCTTTCAAGTCACTGTTGCTCATGTCGCTGATCAAGATGTGACCCTTCTCATGGGAATAACGAGGCAGTTATACTGCATCGGCAGATGCAACAGCGATGATCTTGAGGCTGTATGTAAATCGTTCAAGTCACTGTTGTATGTCGTGCGACTGAACCCACCACGAGACAACAATGTCATTTCAAGTTATTGGTCTGCGGCTTAGATACTGGATGGACCATATCCGTGAGCGGCTTACTAAATCCATCGCTTGATACTGAGAGTAATTTAATGATTTATATTTGCGAAACTTTGCTTTTCACCACTAATTGACAGATGGAGGGATTTACGGGGCCCAAAACTTATAATTGTGACATTGCCGAGATTTATTTCGTCGGACGAACAAAGACTTATTTTCTTATTTATTTCGAACGACTGAAAAGATGCCGTTAGACACTGCAAGATACCGAGGCAACTCTATTGGTCATTTTTGAGAATTGCTGATGTTTCGAACGCTTCTTGCCATTCATAAATTGTTACTTTATAATGTCAGAGCTACTAAAAACCCAGGATTATTTTTGCTCAAGTTGGTTATTATTTATTAGCGCGTGTGGAAAATATACAAAACGTCCAGTGTATGCAAATGCTCTTCATCACCGGCGCCATCCTCATTATGTCAAGTCAAATTGCTGCACCATGATATATGGACGATGATATATATGCACCTGATATATGGACGATGTCTCTCTCCTGATGAGAGGTGTGGCGTGGTGACGTGTGATGATGTGCCGTGGTGACGTGTGATGGTGTGATGGTGTGATGTGGTGACGTGTGATGATGTGCCGTGGTGACGTGTGATGGTGTGATGGTGTGATGGTGTGACGTAGCGACGTGTGATGGTGTGATGTGGTGACCGGTGACGTGTGATAGTGTGATGTGGTGACGTGGTGACGTGTGATGGTGTGCCGGTGTGATGTGGTGACGTGTGGTGGTGTGACGTGGTGACGTGTGATGGTGTGACGGCGTGATGGTGTGATGTGGTGACGTGTGATGGTGTGATGGTGTGACGTAGCGACGTGTGATGGTGTGATGTGGTGACCGGTGACGTGTGATAGTGTGATGTGGTGACGTGGTGACGTGTGATGGTGTGCCGGTGTGATGTGATGACGTGTGGTGGTGTAACGTGGTGACGTGTGATGGTGTGACGGTGTGATGGTGTGATGTGGTGACGTGTGATGGTGTGACGTGGTGACGTGTGATGGTGTGACGGCGTGATGGTGTGATGTGGTGACGTGTGGTGGTGTAACGTGGTGACGGTGTGATGGTGTGATGTGGTGACGTGTGATGGTGTGACGTGGTGACGTGTGATGGTATGATGTGAGGACGTGTGATGGTGTGGCGTGATGACGTGTGATGATGTGACGATGTGACGTGATGACATTTGATGGTGTGACGTGGTGACGTGTGATAGTGTGATGTGGTGCCGTGTGATTGTGTGATGGTGTGATGACGTTATGGTGTCGCGGTGTGATAGTGCGACCATGACAACCTGTGGTGTTCTTTGGACGGGCTTGAGTGGTGGGGTTTTAGATTTGAAGAACTTAAAGAACTTCGGATCTCTTGGGCGAATCTGATGTATTACTGCACTATCGCTGAGTCGTGGCCGTCTGCCGGGTTCAGAAATAGACCGACAGACCGTATCGCAGGAGGGGCTATCGAACAGGAGAGGCTGGAAGGTACCACGGCAGCAATACTTTCGGTTCTGTCTGACAGGAGAGGCTGGAAGGTACCGCGGCAGCAATACCTTCCGTTCTGTCTGACAGGAGAGGCTGGAAGGTACCGCGGCAGCAATACCTTCCGTTCTGTCTGACAGGAGAGGCTGGAAGGTACCGCGGCAGCAATACCTTCCGTTCTGTCTGACAGGAGAGGCTGGAAGGTACCGCGGCAGCAATACCTTCCGTTCTGTCTGACAGGAGAGGCTGGAAGGTACCGCGGCAGCAATACCTTCGGTTCTGTCTGACAGGAGAGGCTGGAAGGTACCGCGGCAGCAATACCTTCGGTTCTGTCTGACAGGAGAGGCTGGAAGGTACCGCGGCAGCAATACCTTCGGTTCTGTCTGACAGGAGAGGCTGGAAGGTACCGCGGCAGCAATACCTTCCGTTCTGTCTGACATGAGAGGCTGGAAGGTACCGCGGCAGCAATACCTTCCGTTCTGTCTGACAGGAGAGGCTGGAAGGTACCGCGGCAGCAATACCTTCGGTTCTGTCTGACAGGAGAGGCTGGAAGGTACCGCGGCAGCAATACCTTCGGTTCTGTCTGACAGAAGAGGCTGGAAGGTACCGCGGCAGCAATACCTTCGGTTCTGTCTGACAGGAGAGGCTGGAAGGTACCGCGGCAGCAATACCTTCGGTTCTGTCTGACAGGAGAGGCTGAAAGGTACCGCGGCAGCAATACCTTCCGTTCTGTCTGACAGGAGAGGCTGGAAGGTACCGCGGCAGCAATACCTTCCGTTCTGTCTGACAGGAGAGGCTGGAAGGTACCGCGGCAGCAATACCTTCCGTTCTGTCTGACAGGAGAGGCTGGAAGGTACCGCGGCAGCAATACCTTCGGTTCTGTCTGACAGGAGAGGCTGGAAGGTACCGCGGCAGCAATACCTTCGGTTCTGTCTGACAGGAGAGGCTGGAAGGTACCGCGGCAGCAATACCTTCGGTTCTGTCTGACAGGAGAGGCTGGAAGGTACCGCGGCAGCAATACCTTCGGTTCTGTCTGACAGGAGAGGCTGGAAGGTACCGCGGCAGCAATACCTTCCGTTCTGTCTGACAGGAGAGGCTGGAAGGTACCGCGGCAGCAATACCTTCGGTTCTGTCTGACAGGAGAGGCTGGAAGGTACCGCGGCAGCAATACCTTCGGTTCTGTCTGACAGGAGAGGCTGGAAGGTACCGCGGCAGCAATACCTTCGGTTCTGTCTGACAGGAGAGGCTGGAAGGTACCGCGGCAGCAATACCTTCGGTTCTGTCTGACAGGAGAGGCTGGAAGGTACCGCGGCAGCAATACCTTCCGTTCTGTCTGACAGGAGAGGCTGGAAGGTACCGCGGCAGCAATACCTTCGGTTCTGTCTGACAGGAGAGGCTGGAAGGTACCGCGGCAGCAATACCTTCCGTTCTGTCTGACAGGATAGGCTGGAAGGTACCGCGGCAGCAATACCTTCGGTTCTGTCTGACAGGAGAGGCTGGAAGCAGATGTAAAAAGCAATGTTGTATCTATGATCCCACTGGATCCCATGATACAAATTAAAGTGGATCTATGACCCTAAGAGATCTCGGATCCGACAGGATCCGAATTATTTATTATGCCATAATTATAGTATTTCTTGACAAAATATGACTAAGAGTATACGGCCATACTAGTTCTCTTTACAACGAATTAAAAAGTACTGACAATTTCTTAAAATATGGGTTCCGAAAATACGCATCTGTATAATGGCGGATCTGAAATCCAAGTGGATCCCAATGCAACATGGTGCCTGAGATCTCGGATCCCGGCGGATCCGTCGGCCGATGTTGGAGGCGGTTCTATGTGGGGGCGCAAGTTGTTTGGTAGCTGTGACGTCACCATGGCAGTCGAATCTCGCTCCACAGTGTTAACCCGCGAGTTACTGGGGGGGGGCTATTTTTTGCCCCCCCCCCCGTTATTTTGCAATAACTCCTAAACGAACACCGGTATCGTCACCAAACTTGCAGTACCTTCTCTCACATCAATTCTACACATGTTGGCAAACGTAAAAATATGAGGCTATGATAAGTCAACCGGGAATGACGTCAGAGTGACGTCATGTTCTTCGGGTTTTGTTGCAAAATAATGGTTTGCGGAAAACGCTGTCAAAGGTACGATATTTGAGATAAACTAAATTGTTTTAAATCAAATTACTGACAATAGACCGCGCTACGAAACTGCAATCTCAGATTTTTGAGTTTTTTTTAATTCAAAATTTTGAGAAATCCAAATACATTTTTTTTTTAAACAAAATTTTCAAGAAAAAATCAGAATTATCCACAAACCGGAATACATGTGATCGAGACGTATGCGGTGAATATGTGTACCAAATTTAAAGTCGATATCTTTAAAAATGACCGAGTTATGACCTTTAAATGACACAAATCGACCACTTCTCACAGCATTACTATGCATAAAAAACGCATTTCCATTTTTGCTTTTTACTTCTATTTATATGGAACAAACAATGTTATAAGGTCATTTGTCGCGTTCTAGACGAAAAACAAACCCATACACATGTGTTACAACGCCTAATGACCGTAATCTGCAGTTTGACCTCGTGACTTCGGATGACCTTGACCTGACCCAAGGTCATAAACAGCTTAGAAAGGTACTTAGAAGTGTCAGAAACACGAATCATACCGATTTATGGACAGCTTATGCGTTTAATATCGCAATTTTGCGCGACAATTCCATCCATCGAGACCTTTTGACACGGTCAAAAACTTTGTACTTGACCTGACCTGTGGCGTTATCCGTGACGCTGAGGTCAACAATATTATGTTTCCTTCAATACATTTTCCAGGGCTATCTAATGCTGTTTGAATTTTTACATTCGGCCCAGTAGTTCCGGAGATACGAGGGGGGCAAAAAATAGCCCCCCCCCAGTAAGTCGCGTTATGAAATATACCCCAGTAACTCGCGGGTTAAGGCAATGCAAAGTGGCTTGATTGTTACCCCCCTTTAATGTGTTATCTAAGAGAGATGGATACAAGTATTTATGCTCGATGGGAAGCTCGTTTCTTCAAGATTCCTGGAATGGCCTCCAATTGTGCCTGAAACACTCCAATGGTCCACAATTATTGTTCCAGTAAAGGCATGTTCCGCCCACACGGCGCGCTGGAGCGGGGGCCCGCTGTCAGAGACTGTACACCGCCGCCACCGCGCCGGCCACAAGTTGGTGAGAACCGCTGCGACGCCTTTGCCAGAGATTGTACCGCCGCCGGGCCGGACGGCCACCGCCGCCGGCCGGCCGGCCCGGCAGCGGCCTGGTTATATAGCCTTGGGCCTTGTGCTTCGTAATTTCCGGCCTGAATGCAAACTCAGTTACAGCTGACTAATTGTGATGTATCGTTAATGGGAATAGTACACCTTTAACATTAGTTTTTAGCTGAGATAGCCATATTGTAGGGAGTACTAAGAAATCTCCAAATCTTAAATCTTTCCTTCCAAAACGATCTAGTTGCTCAGCTTTAACGCAAAAGCCGTTGGGTCATATTTTAACCCTATTCCCTGCGGGGGCAGATTATGCCCCTCCCGGTGGTTTTTCACTTGCCGATTCTAAACCGTTAGGCCTAGCGTCCTGAAACTTTGTGACTTTTCCTACAGTTGAATGGCGCGTGTTGTGTCAATTTTGAAAAAAAATGGGTCCAGCAGAGGTGGTTCCAGGCTCCTGTTTTGGGGAGGGTGTTACGAATCCGGTTTTGCGGCGCATACTTCCTTCGTGGTTTGCAGTGCAATAAATGCGTCAGAAACAATTTCAATGCAATACACATCATAGATACTGGGATTGTACATATTTTGGGGGCAGAGGCACACTCAGGATACAACATTGGGAGGCGATGCACACCCTCAAATTAGGCCCAACTTCAAATTAGTAAGATGATAAAAGCGTTGCGCGCAAGGTGCCCCCCCCCCATGTTTTTTTCCCTGGATCCACCTATGCGCAATATATTAAATTTAACAAATTACAGCATATAATGCCCACATGTGACGTTCCTATCGTCCCAAACAATCACGAACAGGACATTTTTTCTTCAGAAAATCCCCCCCCCCATTTTACATTCCCTGAATACGCCTATGATTTTTATTTTCTTTGTTTTCTTCTGACGTATTAAAGACCAGTACATTTGAAGCTCAAAAAAGTTTGGGGCATCAACACCGGTCGAGCCACATGGCCACAATGACCTTTAAAACAACACCCAAAATTTTCGGATTGTTTGCCCCCTGGCACCCCATTTTTAAGCAAAACAAAAATGTCGGGGTCCAAAAGGAGAGATCTTGTCATGACGAATCGAATGGCGGTTTCTCCATTGAAATCGACCGAGCGGTTCTCGAGATCTCTGGGGGGAAGGGGGGGGGGGGGCAGAATCTGCCCCGCAGGTTAACATAATTCTGGCCACCAGTAGGGAATAGGGCTAAAGGGTCTAATCTTGCACTCACAAAATCGCGACACACGACCCGGGTGTTAACTCCTACCACAGGGGTTAATTTGGAAATTAACTCGTGCATGGGGTGTAATTGTTGAGGCTTCGCTATCTACACGCATGGCAGACACCGGCGTAGTGTGTCAGTGCCGACCACCATCGCATTGTGTGTTCGTCACCACTGCATGGGGTGTAAAGGTGTGGCAATACTCATGCGGGGCGTGTCGATTGACGCCTCAGCCGGGCGTTTTGCGGGAGTTCGTTCACCACTGGGAGAGCCGTAACGTCACCGCTTCATGGGGTGTTGAGGTGTCGCAATATTCATGCGGGGGTGTCGATTGACGCCTCAGCCAGGCCTATTGCAGGAGTTCGTTTACCACTGTGAGAGGTGTGACGGTCGCCGCTACTTGAGGTGTCGTAACACAGACGCACGCAGACGGCGGCGCGGCGTTAGCTGTGCACGCACATCGCCGCCGGCCGGCCGCGCCGGCTCAGTTGCGCTGTGGCCTTGGCCGCGGAAGGTTGTGCAGAGTGCGTGCGTCGACCGTTGTCAGTGTTTAAATTGCCGTTGAGTTGCGAAAGGCTGTAAATCGTGCTGTCGTGATCGGAGTTATAAGTACTGTAGCGTCTAGGACTCTAGACTGTTCCAGTCCGCTCCACTGGTAGACCTGTTTCGGACCCCGCCTCCGATACTGCCGCCGCGTGATTGGCCGCCTGCCGCCGCCGTGGTAAGGGCAGGCCGGCGAAACCGGTCGGCGTGAGCCGACCTGTCCTGTACTGCACTGTGCGTGTATTACGACAGAATAGAGACGGACGCCGTAGAGTACGGTTGTGTTCTGAGTGAGAGGCCGACACGACAGACGGAGACCGACAGCGGCGGACGCTACATTCTGGCGACGAGGACGAGATGAACATCGAGGGTGTATCGCCGCCGTCTCCGTTCCTGGCTGTACCGCGGAAGCCAGCAGTGTCATGGCAAGACTGGATCTTCAGTTTCAAAAACTACCTGACTGCACTGAATGGACAAGTCTTCACAACCGAGAGGAAGACGGCTCTCCTGCTGCACTGCATCGGAGCTGAGGCTCAACGCGTCTACCGCACCCTGCCGGTCGTACCGAAGAGGGAGGGCGAAGACGATTTCAGCGCAGCGCAGAGACAACTTGCCGACTTCTACGAGCCGCAAGTAAACGTCATCGCCGAGAGATTCTTCTTCCGTCAGCGACGACAAGAACCGCAGGAGTCCACCGCCGAGTACGTCGCGGCCCTGCGCCGCCTGACGGTGAACTGCAACTTCGGCGCGATGACCGACGATATGATTCGAGATCAAGTCGTCGAGGCGACCCTGCAACCGACTCTTCGAGAACGGTTTCTGCAGGACCGGACTCTGACTCTGGGCCGAGTCACGGAGCTGGCTGAGGCCTACGAGTGGTCTCGGCGCGAGGCTAGCGCTATGACCGGGCATGCGGCGCCGCCCCCAGCGGCCGGAGCGCAGCCGCTGCACCAGCTGACGGACGCGCGCCAGCGCCGCGGGCGTCCCGCCGCGCCTCGCTCGTCCGCGCGGTCCGCCCGCCCGCCAGCCGGCCAGTCTGCGCCTGCAGCGAGTCCGCAGACCGACACGTGTCGCAGCTGTGGATGGCGCCGGCACGTGGATCGAGACCGGTGCCCTGCCATCGGCGCCACGTGCAGACAGTGCGGTCAAACCGGGCACTTCGCCGCCGTCTGCCGGTCTGGTGGACAGAGCGTCGACAGGACATGTCACGACTTGACTGTCCTCTGCTGCACCGGACCCAACACAGAGAAGATGATGTGTGAAGTACAAGTTGAAGCTCCTGGGATCACCAAGAGCGTGACGCTGCAGATAGACACAGGTGCGAAAGTGTCTGCCCTGGGTCTCGCTCTCGCCAGACGTCTCTTCAAGGGCAGCTCTCTCAACAAGACGTCTGCTCGTCTGTTCGGGTTTGGACGTCACCAGCTGAAGGTACTTGGCACCTTGCCAGCTGTGGTGACCCACCGCGGACGGAGAGCCGACGCAAAGTTTTTCGTCATCGACTCGCAGGGTGACGAAGCCGTCATGGGTCTCGACTTGCTGAAGCAGCTGGACATCAGCCTGCACCCAGCGAGCGGCGCCATCGTCCAGCTGGCGGTGGCTGAGGACCCAGTGGGATCAGCACCGCCGCCGCCTCAGCCTGGCCCTGGTGAACTGCACTCACTGCACACGCTGCGGAACCTGGCGTGGTGGCCAGGTATCAACCGGGAGGTGGAAGAGCTGTGTCGCAGCTGCGCCCTCTGCCAGGGCAGCGACAAAGTTCTGTCTCAAAAAGCTCGACCCGCGCCAATGCAACCAGTCGCCCTGCCCGACCATGTTTGGTCGAAGCTGGGTATCGATGTCGTCGGTCCGATCAACGAAGCACCAGCAAGCGCCAGGTTCGCCATCACCCTGATCGACTACCGGAGCAAGTGGGTGGAAATTGCTCTGACGTCATCGGTGGAGACTGAAGACGTCATCAAGTTCCTGTCTCCCGTCTGGGCCAGAGAAGGTTACCCAGACGAAATGGTGACAGACAACGGGAGCCAGTTCACGAGTAAGGCGTTCGAATCGTATCTGGCTGCCCGCGGCGTGAAGCACACCAAATCGTCAGTCTACTGGCCGAGAGGAAACTCGACCGTCGAACGCTTTAACAAGACGTTCAAGTCGTGGGTCAGCGGACGTCCCCCAGCATCGTTCATCGACGAAGTCCGCAAGAGCCTGGCTCAGTACAGAGCTACTCCCCACACCACCACAGGGAAGTCGCCTTCGGAACTACTGCACGGGCGGCAGATGAGGCTGAATCTGCCAGTCATTCAGCCGTCATCAGGACAAGACGACGCACGTCTGGCGTCTCGTGTCCTGCGCCGGCAGCAGTCCAACAAGACGGCGTACGACCGCCGGCACGGAGTGGTGACGCCGGACATCACAGAGGGTGACTACGTCTGCGTGAGGCGCCCGGGACACCGATCAAAGACGGTTCGCCGGTTCACGTCTCCGATACGAGTCGCCAAGCGCGTCGGCCCCGCCACGTACCGTCTCGCCGACGGTCGGACCTGGAACGCCGCTCACCTGGCACGTGTTCTCGCGGAACAGTCGGAGTCTCCGCTGGCGCCGTCTACGCCAACCGCCGCTGGACCTGGCGAGTCTGCGTCGACCGCGTCGGCCCCTGGGGTCGTCGCACCCGACCCGTCGACGTCACCCGCTGCGGTCCCGGACAGGCTGCAACCAGACGCCGTCGGTCCCGACAGCGATCGCGATCGAGGACCCAGGCGTGGGAACCGTGTTCGTAAACAACCGGACTTTTATGTTCCATAGCCGTGTCTGCAGTTCATTGGAACAGCGAATGGTAGAAGTGCATATTTTGTTTGGCATCTAAAGCGATAGCTTGTTTTGTGAGGGGGGAATGTGTAGCGTCTAGGACTCTAGACTGTTACAGTCCGCTCCACTGGTAGACCTGTTTCGGACCCCGCCTCCGATACTGCCGCCGCGTGATTGGCCGCCTGCCGCCGCCGTGGTAGGGGCAGGCCGGCGAAACCGGTCGGCGTGAGCCGACCTGTCCTGTACTGCACTGTGCGTGTATTACGACAGAATAGAGACGGACGCCGTAGAGTACGGTTGTGTTCTGAGTGAGAAGCCGACACGACAGACGGAGACCGACAGCGGCGGACACTACAAGTACCTAATTGTTAGTTGTGAGTGCGTTCTTTCGTGAGTTCTTTTGATCTTAGAAATGTAGTTAGTTGTGAATTTGTGATCGATAAACATTAGGTATGATAGCGTCTATATGTTTCATGCCCTCCCGTCACAACCAATTGTATTGCTTATCCGGTCGGAGCTGCACCCACCAAGCGTCTATAAACATATGAATATACGTAGCTGACTGTTGATCCATAGTAACTATGATTATTTATGAGTATGCTTGATGATAATGATTTGTGATATTGATGTTGATACATCGATCTGTTAACAATAGTTCACGGTTTTGTTAATACAATGGTTTTGCACGGAAATGTGTTATTTTGTAGTTGCTCAGATTAGGAAGGTTGGCGCGAGTGGTCAGAGTCAGGTCAGAGTGCTCAGATTGACATGAGTCTTGCGAGTTGCGACACGTCTCTGAGCCGGCGTCCGCAATGCGTCTGCGTCACGACACTCCATGCAGCGGCGACCGTCGACCCAGTGGTGAACAAACTCCTGAATACGCCCGGCTGAGGCGTCAATCGACATCCCCCACATGAGTATTGCGACACCTCGACACCCCATGCAGCGGTGACGTTACGCCTCTCCCAGTGGTAAACGAACTCCTGCAATACGCACGGCTGAGGCGTCAATCGACACCCCCGCATGAGTATTGCGACACCTCGATACCCCATGCAGCGGTGACGTTACGCCTCTCCAATTGGTAAACGAACTCCCGCAATACGCCCGGCTGAGGCGTCAATCGACACCCCACGCATGAGTATTGCGACACCTCGACACCCCATGCAGCGGTTATCAAGGGTGTTCCGTTAAACACCCCATGCAGCAACGATCACGGTTGTTCCGGTACACCTTCCTGAGTGATAAACAACACACCTTCCAGGCGACGTATTTTAGGTTGTGTGAGCATCACACGGGCTAGGGGTGTCGACACCCTGCGCGGGTGTTGATTTTGTGTGAGTGTGTGACGTTTCGCATAAGTCATTACTATTCCTACCGCATTTCTTTTTTCACTATTTGAACCGAACGTCACCGAAACGCATCATATGTTCTAAGGTCCTATAACCAGGTAAGGACACGAGCCATTTGACCTTGAACTCGGCGGACCACCGGATGGCGTCACTGGTGGCAGCCGGCTCCTTCGTCGGCGCCGTGCTCAAGCGGACCACGTAGTCAGCCGACAGTTACAACTCGCCAGTGGCGCACGCAGGGAGGGGAGGAATGGGGGGGGGGGGGTCAAAAGGGTCAGCTGACCCCCCAATTTCTGAGGGGCATGCATCACATGGACCCGTATTCTTGCCCATACCTGGCGCTGGCAGAGGCCCGGTCTTGGTCAGGCATGATCGAGACAGGGTGCTGCTGGCACCCTGCCTATGCTGGCAAATGTGCGTGATATGGGGGCCGGTCAGGACGAGGGCCCGGTCCTTGCATAGTCCTAATGCTGGCCCTTTTCTGGTAGGGGCTCGGTCTTGGTCAGGCCCCATCGAGGCAGGGGCCTGGTGCTGGCAAAGGCGTGGCATGGGGCCCGGTCAGGACGAGGGCCCGTTCACAACATGGCCCGGTCCTTGCATATTCTTGATACTGGCCAGTTCCTGGTAGGGGTCTGGTCTTGGTCAGGTCCGATCGAGGCAGGGGCCCGGTGATGACAAATGCGTGATATGGGGCCCGGTCAGGATGAGGGCCCGGTCGCAACAGGGCGAACTCCTTGCAAATTATTGATACGGGCCTGTTACTGATAGGGGCCGTTCCTGGTAGAGGCCCGATCAAGGCAGGGCCCCGGGCTGTCAGAGGCGTGATATGGGGCCCGGTCAGGCGTCGAGCCCGGTTCCTTCGAATTATTCATATCACAGGCACATTCCTGGCATGGCAGTAAAGCAGGGGCCCGGTCTTGATCAGACCCGATCCTGACAAAATGTGGCATGCCGGGGCCGTTCTAATGAGGGCCCGCTCATGACAGGAACTGTTTTCTGCGAACCGAGAGCCCATGTTAAAACAGGCCAGCTCGAACATGGTAAAATCCGCGGTCGAGGCAGGCAGAGGTCGAGAAAAGCTGTCTTGCAAATGACGAATTTTGTGAAGAAAACCTTATATTTGTGGTGTCTCATACAAGCCTTCTTTTACGCAAAGTTAAGCTAAGCCTATCCAAAGTTCGTGGGGGGGGGGAGCGTCCTGAACTTGGGGGACAAGAGCACCCTCTGCCCCTCCCCCGCCCTCTGTTCCCGGGCCTATGCGCCGGCGGCAGCCGTGTCACGGACGTCGCCAGCGCCGGCAGTGCGCTGCGCGCTCTGCCGCCAGTTACGTCACATCAAGTATTTTTGGCTCAGACGAGGTGGGCTATACGGCGCTCGTTCAAGCGGTGTCACCCCCTGATGTGTTCATAAGCTATACAAATTATTGGCCATAACTTTGTCAATTTCCATTGGATTTCCAATTGAAAATAATGCCGACACTCGTCTTGAAAATTCACATCTTTTGATGGGTGGTTTCTACCTGTAACTGCAATGTTCGCTGCAGTAGAAGCACATCCAAAATGTAGGCCCCTATCATACACGAGACTTAAGGTTTTGAGTAAATAACTTGGTTAATTTTGAACCGATTTCCAATTTAAAATTACCAAAAGATGCTTCGTGAAAATACACATGTTTTGATGGGTAACTGGTTGCGCTACCTGCAATATATCGATAACATTGTGCAAACGTTTGTTATAGTATTACGCGGTCTTGCGGCAAGTTTGTGATGAGCTATAAATATTAATGGACAGAACTTTGTCAATTTTCATTGGATTTCCAATTGAAAATAATACCGACACTCGTCTTGAAAAGGCACACTTTTTGATGGGTGTCTCGTTCCGATAGCTACAATATTCTTCACAATAGAAGCACATGCACCTGTAAATGCGATACATTAGGGATAAATTCTGCATGTGGTTACAGTTTTAAGTAATCACCTGTCAATTGTGAACCGATTTCCAATTGAAAATTACCAATAGATGCTTCGTAATAAGACGCATTTGTTGATTAGTGGCTGGTCGGCGTTCATGTAATATATCGATTAAATTTTGACAAAGTTTGTTTTTCGTTTACGATGAATTGACGCTTCGCTCAAAATATTATGGGCTATAACTTTGCAATTTTGATTATATTTCCAATTGAAAACAATGTTGACACTCGTCTTGAAAAGGCACACCTTTTGTTGGGTAGCTCGTACCGGTATCTGCAATATTAACTGCACATCCACACATGTGTTTACATCCACCACACCGATGAACACACATTTAAACACATTTGGGGGTAGATAATTCACATTTATTTATGCACATGAACATTATGGGTATGTGTTCACGCAACGCCACTCCAACTCTACTCATGGGTGGAACTTTATATACTTTGGGGTTGTAGCTACAACTGCATCCCCAAAAATTACAACCCCAACATTGCCAGTAAATGCATAAGTAAATAAATACTGCAAACGGTACGCATAATCACCAAATTATCTTTAAATAACAATAATAACCAGTAAGGCGCCGCAGTTGGTGATGAACGAGCGAGCGCGAATAAATGTATGGTGAGGTTGGTATGCGCACGCATAGGGGTGCTGGTTTCCTAGTAGGTACTGTTGCCTGACACCACACCAAATTTCAACTCGATCGGGCAAGTAGTTTCTGATATACAAAAAGGGGCGCGCACTTACGCACGTGCAGATGTACCCCACCCCTGACTTGTGGGAAAGTGGCGGCTGAGAGGTCCCTAACCAGTTAACCACACTCCAAATTTGAACACAATCGGATCAGCCGTTCCTGATATATAGAATAGAGGTGTGCACGTGCGCACGTGCAGAGGCACCCCACCCCTGACGTGTGGGAAGGCGGCGGCTGAGGGGTCCCTAACCAGTAACCACACATCACATTTGCACACAATCGGCACAGCCGTTGCGGAGCTTTTGCGAGAAAGCACTTTTCATCACCTCTCACACGGCACGCGGCACGCGCAGTGATAGTCACTCATGTGAATCGACACTGATCTTAACCCAATTCCCTGCCGGGGGCAGATTCTGGCCCTCCCGGTGGGTTTTCACTTGCTGCTTCTAAACCGTTAGGCCTAGCGTCCTGAAACTTTGTGACTTTTCCCAAAATTGAATAGCGCGTGTTGTGTCAAAATTTTCAGAGATACAAAATCGGTCCAGCAGAGGCGGTTTCAGGCTCCTGTTTTGGGGAGGGTGTTACGAATGCAGTTTTGCGGCGCATACTTCCTTCGTGGTTTGCAGTGCAATAAATGCGTCAGAAACAATTATAATGCAATATGCATCATAGATACTGGGATTGTACATATTTTTGGGGCAGAGGTGCACTCAGGATACAAAATGGGAGGCGATACCCACCCTCAAGTTAGGTCCAACTTCAAATTAGCAAGATGATAGAAGCGTTACGCGCATGGTGCCTCCCATGTTTTTTCCTGGATCCGCCTATGCGCAATATATCACATTTAACAAATTACAGCATATAATGCCCACATGTGACGTTCATGTCGTCCCAAACAATCACGAACAGCACATATTTTTTCTCCAAAAAATCCCCCCATTTTACATTCCCTGAATACGCCTATGATTTTTTACTTAGTTTTTGATCTTTGATATATTCAAGACCAGGACATTTGAAGCTCAAAAACGTTTAGAGCATGAACATCGGTCAAGCCACATGGCCGCAATGACCTTTCAAAAAACACCCAACATTTTTCGGATTTTTCCCCCCTAGCCCCCATTTTTGAACAAAACAAAAATGTATTTCGGGGTCCAAAAAGAGAGATCTTGTCATAACGAATCGAATGGCGTTTTCCCCATCGAAATTAACCGAGTGGTTCTCGAGATCTCTGGGGGGGGGGGGCAGAATCTGTCCCCCCGCAGGTTAACGTAATTCTGGGCGCTCGCAGAGAATAGGTTTAAACAAGGATATAGGGGGATGAGGCTACACAACAAAGAAGTCCGCGTGTCAATCGGACGTGCGGTTGCAGAAATATGAGCTCAAAAGCGTCGTCACGGGCCGGGTCCGGCAGCTGACATTCCGATTTTTCCCCTACTTCACGGAAGGACGAGCGAGCTCGAAGCGCTCGCACGTAATCACCGATGTATTGATGGCTCTCATATGACTCATATTACGTCCTGGTGTTACCCCGCTTTTAACGGAGGGTGATTCCCGGTTTGATTGATAATCAGTAATGTGATCCATAGCTTCGTTTCAAAGGCAGTAAGTATGTACTAACGTGAATTACTATGTTCTTTGGAATGTGAGATGCAAGGTAGAACTGTATAGAGGTATAGAGTTTTATTAACACGTGCCCTGGAGGGCCTCTGAAAATTGCACGCACTGGAGGAGGAGGGGGGGGGGGAGAGATAAAGGCCCCGAATTGAAATACAATAACGCAAATTGTAGGGTGTGTTGCGTTTCGGTTCGTTTCGTCTAGGTCGCGGAAACAGTAAACACTCGTGCCAGATATATTGTCGTGCCGGACATAGGGACGCAACTGACGCTGAGGCGCCCGTGACCCCGCCCGACGTCCCTCGAGCCAGACAATGCCCTCTGGGTATGCGCCGGCAGAGGCGCGCTCAGGGACGGAGCTGGCGGTCGCGAGACAGGGGCGACTCCAGGCAATAGAGTACGGGGGGTTAGGCTACAACATAACACCTCCCCCAAGACGATGGCTTAATTGCAGTCAGTAAATCGTCTTTTAACAAAGTACGCGCACAGCGAAACAAAGACGGCGACAACACTAATCGCAGTACGTGGTGTCGCCCCAACGAACTGTCAGGCGCTGGGGCGGCCGCCGTGAGCGTCAGCTGCGGCGTGGCGCCGGCGGTGCCGCTGCTGCTGGCGCTGCTGCCGACGTCACTGCTGCTGGCGCCGCTGCTGATGTCATCGCTGCTGGTGCCGCTCGGGGTGCGTCAGTTACCTGTCGGCCGAGGGTTTGGCGATCGGCAGTTGCGGCGGCCGGCGCTCCGGTTTCGATCAGGGGCCGGTACGGCCGCAGGAACCGCCGGTTCCGCCAGTATACCCGGCCACTCGCAGTCTTGACTAGATAGGTACGGCGTTGGCCGATACCGACGATGATGCCTGTCCGGTCCCAGCGACCGGTGGCGGTGTCCTGGAGATCTACACGGGCACCGATCTGCAGTTTAGAGAGCCGGCGCGCTGACGCATCGTGGTAGCGCGCCACCTGCTCCGAGTCGCGGCGGACTTGGCCTCGCATTCTGCTGTTGCGCGCTGCCACTCGGGCGCGAATGCCCGGTGGTGTGTTGGCACACCCGACCGAATCGGGTGCCCGAACAGAACCTGGGCTGGAGACCTGCCGTCGGCTCTCGGCGTGTTCCGGAGCTCAAGAAGTCCCTCGCTCAGCTGCTCATCGTCCAGCCGGCCTCGGGAAGACGCGGTGAGAATCAGCTTCTTCACCGCTTTGACGGCGGCCTCCGCGTGGCCGTTGGACCGCGGATACCGCGGTGATGACACCTCGTGCCGTACCTCCCAGCGGCTCAGAAACCGGCGCAGGGTGCCCGACGTAAACTGCGGGCCACCGTCGGTTCTGATCACGACTGGGACGCCCGTCTGGGAAAACAGCATCCGCAGCTCTTTGGTGAGGTGCTCGGCCGATGCAGTCCGAGGGCAGCGGCCAGCCGGAGAGTCGGTCCGCGTACACGAGGTACGTCTGTCCGGCGACGTGGAAATAATCCGCCGAGACCGACTCGAACACGCGGCTCAGCCGATCATCCTCACGCCACAGCGGCTCGTTGGCGTGACTGGGCACCAACTGCATGCAGCGCGGGCATGATGAGACCACGTTGGTGACGTCACGGTCGATGCCCGGCCAGTATACGCAGAGGCGAGCGCGGCGCTTCGTCCTCTCGATGCCCTGGTGCGACATGTGCAGGCGGGTGAGGACGCCTCGGCGGAGACTGACGGGGATCACCAGCCGAGGGCCGTATACGATGAGGCCGTCGTCCAGGGCCAGCAAGCTGCGCACGCCCCAGTACGCACGGACGGCTGGTAGCACCTCGTGCCGGTGCTCCGGAAACCCGTGCAGAATGGCCTCTCGCAGAGCTTCGTACTCAGGATCGTGGGCGGCGGCGGCTCGGATTTTCTCCAGAATGGGATCCACGAGCGGCGCCAGACGCACGCCATCCTCTGCTTCCCGCTCCAAATGCAGAGCTGCGACGACGGCAGCGTGGAGCGGGTCCTCAGCGTCCTCCGCCGCCAGGTCGTCGGCGGTCGGGTCACTGGTCGGAGCGCGTGACAGCGCATCCGGTATCTGGTGGTCGGATCCCTTCTGCCAGCTGACGGTGAAGCAGTACGGAGTCAGTTTTTGCGCATCCGCTGCAGCCGGGGGTTTTGGATCTCACTCAGCTGCTTCTGGTTCAGGATCGGTACCAGCGGACGGTGATCGACGACCAGGGTGAAGAACGGCAGTCCGGCGAGGTAGTTACGGCACTTCCGGCATGCCCACAGGCAGGCTGCCAGCTCGATTTCCACGACCGCGTACCGCGACTCAGTGTCGGTGAGAAATCGCGAGTCACACTGCACCAGCCGCCAGGTGTCGCCGTGTCGCTGGAGTAGTGCGAAGCCGAGGCCTCGCGTTCGGGCGGCGTCCGTCTGCAGCATCGTCGGCAGACTCGGGTCGAAGAACGCCATGACCGGCGGAGCAGCCAGTACCGCCTTGACCCGCAGGAAGGCCGCCTCGTGCTGCGCTGTCCAGCACCAGATGTGACGCACCTTCAGTAGGTCTCTGAGCGGCTGAGCGGCGTGGGCGAGCTCAGACGACAGACCGCCGAGCTGGTTAGTCAGTCCCATGAACGACCGCAGGTCAGTGATGTTCTCAGGTCTCGGGAAGTCTGCGATGGCTTTCAGCTTCTCCCCGTCGGAAGTGTAGCCGTCAGACGTGATGCGGTAGCCACAGTAGTTGACTTCGTGCCTGGCGAAGACGAACTTCTTCGGGTTTAGCGTGATGCCGCGCTCGTCACACCGTTGTACAACGGCGATGACGTGCGCCAGATGCTCCCGATAGGTGGCATCGTACGCCAACAAGTCGTCCACGACTTTGACGGTGTTGGGGATGTCGCCCAGGGCCTGATCACCGCGGCGATTGTACTCGTCACCGGCAGACACACATCCCTGTGGCGCCCTCAGGAACTTCATGCGTCCCCAGGGCGTGATGAAGCATGTCAGGTCTTGACAGTGCTCGGCGAGTGGGACCTGAAAGTACCCCATGGCGGCGTCCAGGGTAGTCATCCAGCGACTGCCGGCATGGATGTCGGCCACGGCGTCGTGTGGTGTTCGCACTGGGTAGGTGGGCCGCTTCACGAAGCGATTCAGGCGAATCAGGTCGACGCACAGTCGAACTCCAGACGGCCGCTTAGCAACGGCGACCATCGGATGACACCACTCTGTGTAGTAGTCGACCGGTGCGATGACGCCTCGAGCCTGAAGTTCATCGAGCTGGGCCTTGATGTCCGCCCTCCAGGCGTACGGGATCGGACGCGCGGCGGTGACGGCTGTTGGAGTCGCGTCCTCGCGCAGCTCAATCACCATCATCCCACCGTCCATCTCGCGCAGCGGGCCGTCAGTACTGAAGACGCGCGGGTACTGGGCCACGATCGCGGTTGCGTGAGCTGCTACGGTCTCTTCAGACGGGTCCGCGTCGCTGGACCATGTAGGCAGGCCTCCGGCTGGTGGCACGTTTCCGTGTCCGCCGGGCTGGGCCGGCTGCGCCGCTGTGCTCCGGGCGCAGCCGCTACCCGTGAGTGGCGCTGCGGTCGCGGCTGTGTCAGCGGCTGCCACTAGGGGCGCTGTAGTCGCTGGTATAGATGTCGCCACCGTCTGGACTTTCTCTGCCGGAGGCGTGATGTGCTTGATCTGCGCTGGGAAGTCGGCTGGCAGTATACCCAGGGCGACTGAGTCGAACCAGCTGATCAGCATGCCCGTCAGCTCTCTGATGACGTAGACGGTGACGTCGACAGAGCGACCGCACAGTTTCAGCGTTCCACAGAACGCTCCGAGGCAGTCGAGTGGGCGGCGTCCCACGGCGGTGAAGTTCGTCTGTAGGTCCTCCTTCAGCCGATAAGTGTCGATGCCGATGGACTGAGCGACGTCACTGCCCATGACTGTCGCCTCAGCTCCGGAATCTGGCGTGCACTGCAGCGCGCTGTTTCCGGCCGGATGACGCAGATGAACCTTGATCGTAGGCGTTGGACGGGTGCAGACGCCACTGATGTACACGTCCGAGATGACGCGCTGGACGCTTCGTCCGTGCTGTGCTGACCGTCCTCTCTGCGCTGCAGATCCACGGTCAGGGTCCGGGGGCGGTGCAGCGGCAGAAGCTGGTCCCGTGCGGGCGGCCTGACGACACACCACCGCATAGTGTCCGACCTTGCCACATGTGTGGCACGTGGCGCCAGCGGCGCGGCACGTGGCGGCGTCAGAGTGCTTGTCGCGACCGCACCGCTGACACTGGCCTCCGGGCCCGGGCGACTGGCCGGATGCGTCGCGCGATCGCGGGTCGCGCGATCGCGGGCCGCGCGATCTGGTGCGAGCTCTCCGGTAGGCTGAAAATCGCGCCACGGACTGGCCCGCGGGGCCGCGGATGTCGGCACACGTGGCACGCGCGTTCTCAGACGCGCGGCAGATGTCGACAGCACGCTGAAGGGTGATGTCGGGCTCCTCTAGCATCCGCCTCACTGCTTCTTCGTCACGCGCGCCGCACACCACCCGGTCGCGGAGCCGATTGTCCATGCACTGTTCGCAGAACGCGCAGAACGACGCGATCTCCTTCACGCCACACAAAAAGTCATCGAAACACTCTCCCGCCTCCTGCGCACACGAGTAAAAGTCACGACGGTCCACGAGTACGTTGCGCTGCTTCCGCAGATGCTTCTCCATGGCAGACACGATATTTGCCAGGGATGCGTCGTTGGCTACGTCCAGAGCGTATCTGATCACACGGTGCCAGTCCTCGTCCAGGAGGCTGAGAAGCGCGGCGCGCTGGCCTGCGACGGGAAGCGTGGAGGCTCCGGTAAGCATCATGTAGCCGTGCAGCTTCTCCTTCCATACGGCGAAGTCACGCAGCGACGCCGAGGAGGTCAGGTACGGAGCTGGGGTCGTGGAGGCTGGCATCCTGACTGTGGAACGGGCGGCGGCTGCGGACCCTGGGTCCTCAGCGCCCGGACCCATCACGGCAGGAGGCTGACGGCTCATCAGCCGCTCCAGCATGCCAGCGAGGCGCTCTTCCCGTTGAGCGGAGAGTTCCGCCTGCTGAACCAGCAGGGCGGACAATCTGTCCAGGTCACTCATCGCACTGATGATACGCGGCACAGGCTAATCACAGACACGGTCACTGCTCGCAACACTACACGACCGCGCCATGTTGTGTTTCGGTTCGTTTCGTCTAGGTCGCGGAAACAGCAAACACTCGTGCCAGATATATTGTCGTGCCGGACATAGGGACGCAACTGACGCTGAAGCACCCGTGACCCCGCCCGGCGTCCCTCGAGCCAGACAATGCCCTCTGGGTATGCGCCGGCAGAGGCGCGCTCAGGGACGGAGCTGGCGGTCGCGAGACAGGGGCGACTCCAGGTAATAGAGTACGGGGGTTAGGCTACAACATAACAGGGTGGTGAGGTTCTGTGGGGAATCTGTCTTGTGAAAATTCCATGACCCTAGCCTAGGTTAATATCTCCAAGGTCAAATGAGGTCAAATATGCTCAAATTGGATTGTTATGCGCTCCTTGGCTTGACATTGTTATGGAACGCAGTGATTGCGTGTATATGTATAACATATATACCCCAAAATGGGCTTAAATGATTTGATGGAAAGTCTAATGATACAATAGGGATGATAGACGTTGCATTTGACTGTTTGTGAAAATCAAACAGATAATACAACCTATTTTAATTCTAGTGTTGAACTCTTTTCCATTTTGCACATTTTTCGTGCTTTCTTTTTCTTGAGTCGCTTTTACTCCCCCCCCGGTCGCCGACTCAATTACAACCCCAACGAAAAACAAAAAGTTCCGCCTCTGACTCTACTCATACAAGGCCTTAGTGTACACATTCACACATTTTCAATCGCGACCAATATACTTGCGAGTCGCAACCCAGCGAACGAGGCTGTTAGTGTTGCTTACATGTTGTGATTCAAGGATATACTTTTGCCGGTATGACGTCACATCTCGTTTGGTGACGAAAGATTATTGTGACGTCATTTGTATTAATATCAATATTTTTCAAATTATGACAAATTAGTACTTTTTCTCGCAAAAACGAATGCCAAAACGGTAATCAGGACACTCTTTTCCATCATTCCACATTCTTTTCCCAAGGTGTACCATTCCCTTTAACCCGCGAGTTACTGGGGTATATTTCATAACGCGACTTACTGGGGGGGGCTATTTTTTTCCCCCCTCGTATCTCCGGAACTACTGGGCCGAATGTAAAAATTCAAACAGCATTAGATAGCCCTGGAAAATGTATTGAGGGAAACATAATATTGTTGACCTCAGCGTCACGGATAACGCCACAGGTCAGGTCAAGTACAAAGTTTTTGACCGTGTCAAAAGGTCTCGATGGATGGAATTGTCGCGCAAAATTGCGATATTAAACGCATAAGCTGTCCATAAATCGGTATGATTCGTGTTTCTGACACTTCTAAGTACCTTTCTAAGCTGTTTATGACCTTGGGTCAGGTCAAGGTCATCCGAAGTCACGAGGTCAAACTGCAGATTACGGTCATTAGGCGTTGTAACACATGTGTATGGGTTTGTTTTTCGTCTAGAACGCGACAAATGACCTTATAACATTGTCTGTTCCATATAAATAGAAGTAAAAAGCAAAAATGGAAATGCGTTTTTTATGCATAGTAATGCTGTGAGAAATGGTCGATTTGTGTCATTTAAAGGTCATAACTCAGTCATTTTTGAAGATATCGACTTTAAATTTGGTACACATATTCACCGCATACGTCTCGATCACATTTATTCCGGTTTTTGGATCATTCTGATTTGTTCTTGAAAATTTTGTAAAAACAAAAAAGGATGTATTTGGATTTCTATAAAAAAAAAAACCGAGATAGCAGTTTGATATCCCGGTCTATTGTCAGTAATTTTATGTAAGACAATTGCGTTTATCTCAAACATCGGATCTTTGACAGCGTTTTCCGCAAACCATTATTTTGCAACAAAAACCGAAGAACATGACGTCACTCTGACGTCATTCCCGGTTGACCTATCATAGCCTCATATTTTTCCTTTCGCCAACATGTGTAGAATTGATGTGAGAGAAGGTACTACTTAAGTTTGGTGACGATACCTGTGTTCGTTTAGGAATTATTGCAAAATATCGGGAGGGTGGCAAAACATAGCCCCCCAGTAAGTCGCGGGTTAACTGGCATCGAGCAGAGCCCTGTCGCATTACTCTTACGGTGCTTTTATTACATCATTGGATTACTCCTGTATTATCCACTTACATCATTGGATTACTCCCGTATTATCCACTCGGATGGTTCCAAGTTTACGGTGCTCTTACAATGCTTTTATTACATCATTGGATTACTCCCGTATTATCCACTCGTATGGTTCCAAGTATTTTGGGATGATGCAACCGGCATCGACAGATGCAGGGAAACACAAGCCGTTTTCGTGATTTCTGTGACAAAAATAAAATCGGCAGCAGTGAAGCGTTCTCGCAAATCAGGCACCGTGTTTCTGGCTTGTTATTGCATGATTAATTATTTTAGAATGGTGATGACGTGTATGCTGGGTGTATATCAAAGGCATCACACGGGGGCTGCTTTTACGCGAAATGAATTAATGCAACAGAAGTACTGAATTCTCTTTTGGTGGTGTAGATCAAGCGCAAAAGGCGTCAGTTTTAAGTACCATGGGTGATTTATCAACGATGTAATATAGCACCCACTGAAATGTTAATTGTTCACTTGTTTGCCGACCCGTATTATAACACTTTCATGGAAGTACAAAGCAATCAGCCTGAAAGAGTTCGTAAATACATGGAAGCTCTTCACAGAGACTTACAAACATATGTCAAGAAGCATGCTAACATGTATTTGTTTCTTACCGTCAGTGCGGATGATCATAGTTAATGACGTGTCTGTCTGTCCTTTGCTACAGCATGACTAGGCATTATTCACATGGCGCTTATCGTATAATGCATTACTATTGCTATTCAACATATTTCTACTGCAGCGTGTAAGCGGTTGTCTTCTACACAGCAGTGTCGATTTTTAAAAACGATTGGGGGGGGGGGCGAACAGGAACGAATCCAAGGATGCCCATCAGCGACATGGCTTCACTGAAACGACCTAAATCGGCTAAAATTAACACCTGTTTACTTTAAAGAAAGTCTAGGCAACTTGTAAAAAGGAGAGCTTGTTTTAAATTGGTTCCTGATGCAAAAGTAGACGAAGTTCATGAGTTTTGGAATTATGTCGGAAGACCTCTCAAACCAACGTTTTTGGCCGATCTGAATTCGCCAGTAGGGCCGAGGCCTTAATCGAAGCCATTTCTTAGTAAAACAGCAATCTTAACTGTTTCAGAATGTTGCGAGGTGATTCGTTTTGGACTATAACAAAATATATGTGAAAGTAAAATAAATGAAATAAATTAAAACGGTACATTTCCTGATTTTTCATTGATTCATCACTTGCATCAGTATAGCTCCGACTGAAGCGGTATCCCTTGAAATGGAAAATGAGGCACCGAGTTGTACACAAAGGGGGGTGGCCTCTTTGCTCACTCTTGGATCCGCCAGGGGCCAAATAACATTAGGGGAGGGGCGGAGACCATTGGAGGGACGAACTCAACATTGGGGGTGGCGAGGGCCACCCCAAAAGTATATACATCGAAAACTATAATTCTTATGATATATAATACATCCATATTGCTTCATAAATGATCGGCGATATGGGCTCACAAAGATTGATCTATAACATGAGCTTGCAAAAATACCTGAGGCAATATATCCGTAACCGCTGCTTCGATTGCGGTAAAATGTTCACAGCTCGTTTCAGTGCCCAAGATTATCCCATAAACCAATTTTGGTGAAATTGTTTGATATGATGGTGCCACCCCTTGGTTGATTTGTCGTGGAATGACCCAACTACCAAATTGATGTCGAAAAAAATGGGGAAAAATGTTCATGTCTTAAAAGAAACGTATGCAAGTATTGCAATATTGACTTGCAGGTTTATGAAGATCCCCCGCCGGTGTACGCTTTAAGGAAGCGTCCATATACGTAACGCTTGAGGGAGGTGGAGGAGCGCTGACAACAGCGCTGCGAAGTGTTACATAAGGGTAGGGGGGTTCAGGGTACACAGGTTCAGAGGCGGTCGCGGGGGTGGGGGCATCCGGACCATGTCCCCCACCAAAGGCCCATGAGGGGGCCAACATATATTTTGCCCCCCCCCCCCCCCCACCCAAGACACTTCAGGCCCAGGTGGGCCCGAAGGGCCCGCCTGGGCTCCAGGTCAGAATGGGCCCTCAAGAGGTCAGAGAGGGGATGCCAGAATAGCCCCTGAAGACTAAAGCGATTCCTCTCGAGGCCAACGTGGGCCCTCTGGAGGTCGGAGAGGGCCCTCTGGAGCTAAACGTGTGCCCCTTGTAGACCAGAGTGGGCCCTCTGGAGGTCAGAGGGGGCCCAATGGTATCCCGAGGGCTCTCTGAAGGCAGGAGAGGGCCCCTGAAGGCCAAAGGGGCCCTCTGAAAGCTAGAGTGGGTTTTCTGCAGGTCAGAATGGGCCCTCTGTAGTTCAGAGTAGGCCCTCTGGAGGCCAGAGGGCCCACTAATGGCCAGAGTTGGTGCTTTATAGGCAGGAGTGGATCCTCTGGAGGGCAGAGTGGGTCCTCTGGAGGACAGAGTGGGCCCTCTGGAAGGCAGGGGCCCTCTGGAGGGCAGGGGGCAGGGGGCCCTCTGGAGGTCAGAGTTAGCCCTCTGGAGGCAGAAGTGGGCCCTCTGGAGGTGGAGGTCACATGGGAACCTCTGGAGGCCGGAGTGGGCCCTCTGGAGGTCAGAGTGGGCCGTTTGAAAGCGAGAATGGCCGTCGTGAAGCCATTCGTCTGGAAGTAAGAATGGGCCCTCTGAAAGCGAGAATGGCCGTCGTGGAGCCCGAGGGGCCCTCTGGAGGCCGGAGATGGCCCTCTGAAAGCCAAAAGAGCTCTCTGAAGGCCAAGGGGCGCTCTGGAGGCCAAAGAGACCCTCGGAAAGCCAGAGTGGGCCCTCACAGGTCAGAATGGGCCTCTCTCTGTCAGAAGAGTGGGCTCTCTGAAAGCCAGAGAGGGCCCAATGGAGGTCAGAGTTGGCACTCTGGAGGCAGAAGTGGGTCCTCTGGAAGCCAGAGTGGACCCTTTGGAAAACGGATTGGGCCCTTTGGAAGCCAGGGGCCATCTGGAGGTCAGAAGTGGGCCTCTGGGGGCTGAAGTGGGCGGCCCCTGGAGGTCACCCTCAGCATGGACCCTCTGAAAGCGAGAGTGGCCGCCGTGAAGCCAGAAGGACCCTCCGGAGGTCAGAGTTAGTCTTATGGAGGCAGGAGTGAGCCCTCTGGAGGTGGAAGCCGGGGAGCGCCCTCTGAAGGATAGAGTGGCCATCTAAAGGGCAGAATAGTGGGCCCCCAGGAAGCCAGAGCAGGTCCACTAGTATCCAGAGGGGCCCTCTGGAAACCAGGGGGACCTCTGGAGCCAGAGTGGGTCCCCGGAGGCCAGAATGGGCCCTCTGAAGGTCACAGCGAGCCCTATGGAGGCCAGCTGGACCCAATGGATGTCAGAGTGAGCCTTCTAAAGGCAGAAGTGGGCTTCCTAAGGTCAGTGTGGGCTCCCTGGATGCTACATGGGGCTCTCTGGAAGCCAGAGGTAGAACTGAAGAGGTCAGAGTGGGTGGGAGGCCAGAGTGGGCCCTCTAGGTCAGAGCGGGACCTATGGAGCTCAGAGTGAGCTCTCAGAAAAAAATACCCTCTCAAACTAGCAAAACTCCCTGTCCTCGTTTGACGGCCCTTGCAGGCCGACCAAGGGCCCCTTTACCCCTCGCCCGGGTAGGGGGTGGATGCCACCCACCTTCTCGGTTTTTCTAGAATAACTCGCGTAGTTTCCAACCGATTTCGATGCAGCTTTCAATACCATACTTTTGAAGAAAACAAATCCCATACTCTGAACATTTTGAGTTGCTAACCCACATGACCCGTGACCTATGACCTGTTTATCATGGTCATGTCAGGCGCAACTGGCGTCCCGCAGTATCAATGCTTGTAACTTGTGCAGTTTCCGAGTGTTTGTTGTTCAGAGCCATATGCACAGGTGTTTCCAGGTGACAGTTGTGGTTTCCACTGAGGCTGTGACCTCGATTGACCTTTTCAGAGGTCAACTGAGGACATTGACCTCCGATGACCTCAGATGACTTTTTTGGGCTTCTGGCGGTTTCTAGGACATTTTGTGACCCTGATTTCAAATTTGGGATCCATTTGACATAATTAGATGTTCCAATGGGGTCATGCACTTCCACAGGTCAACCGAGGTCACTGACCTCAGATGACCTGGCATGATCTTTTTTGATTTTTTTAAAGAAATTGGCCAGTTTTTAGGACATTTTGTAACGCTGATTACGAATTTGGCACCCATTAAGCATTATGATATGCTCATTCACGATTCTAGCTCGATACAATTAAATTTATACGTATTTTCAATTTTGATGATATTTGGGTCATTGACATAGCATCAGAGGTCACATAATGACACAAGACCTGAACATCGGGTATCACCGGCTTCCTCTCGTCACAAGCAACACGATCGTCTTTGAATCGAAGCTCTAGCGCAATTAGGGGCGAAAAGCTAAGGGAGGAGTCGTACCCCCCCCCCCCCCCTACCCGAACACGTAGTGATTTTTCCCTACCCGGGCGAGGGTTAAGGTCAAACAGCGGTCCTTTTAAAGCCGCTGAGGGCCCAATCGAAGCCACTTCGGTCATGTTTTGGCTCAGGTCAAAATTGAGGTCACTGGATGTCATCAAAAGTGAAATTTTCGAACTTTACGACTTAGCTCCAGAAAATCCAAATATCTTGGGCACTATGATAGCTAGGAAGAAGCGAAAAAAGTCCAATTTTAGCTCATGTTAACAGTTTAGGCTTCAGAGGTCACCCAATGTCATGCTGGCATTTTCTTCCAAGAAGTTCTTCGTGAACAACGTTTTACCTAATGAAGATAGGACAATTTTGTCAACGCCATCGTGTTTGTCTCGTCAAGGCACTTCGAACTGTATTCACGATGACCGGGTTGGGTCAAGTAAAAAATTTGACCTCAGGTCAAGGTCATTTGTGGACCCAGTAGGTAATGTTGCATATGGGGAGACGCAGCCCAGAAAGAAACACACAGTAATGCGAGTTGAACGTCTCTATACTAATTCTATAAAGAGTCATTGGCAAAGCAAGTGCTAGTGACCTCAGCTGTCCCCAGCTGACTTTGCATAGGTCACTGAGCAACAGTTGCACCTGGGTCAAGAGTGAGCTAAAATGACATAATTCTGCAAGAATTGGCCTGATCTAGGTATTGCATATCCTCTGAATAGGAAGTATTTATATATTTTCCCATTGACTTGTAATGGGTAGGTCACGAAATTGACCTGCTCTTTGGTCACCAATATATAAATATTTATTTATACACATCATGAGGTAGCTCCGTGAAACACGGCTATTCTGCACCTCGAGTCATACAAGCATAATCAGCGAACAATCTGGAGTCAGGCATGCACAGCAGGCGCACGATGTCACATTGTGTCACAGTATTTATGTAAAGACATATCAGTCATCGTCACTAAACTGACTTCTTAAGAGCCATCTTCGCACCTCGCCTTTGAAAAGTGCGGGCTGCATATCACGCATGGCTGCTGGCAGGCCGTTGAATTTGGTCACGATAGTGTATAAAAACCTGCGCTTTCCCGACTCAGATCTTATCTGAGGGGTCACAAGCTGATCCGACTCCCTAGTGGAGCGATGGTGAATGTCGTGTCTGGTGATAAGACCATGGGCAAGTGTCTCTGGCTCAGATATACACCGGATCTTGTTCAGAAGTGTGAGGCCGTGATACAAGAACATAGTCCCGGCTGTGAGCCATTTAAGCTCCCGTAGCACGCCACTGATGTGGTCGTACTTTCTGCGACCGGAGATGACTCGAGCTCCAAAGTTGAGTATTCGCTGAAGGCGACATAGCTGAGTTTTGTTGGTAGCTCCGTAGACGGTCACACAGTAGCGTATCAGGGAAATCACCAGCCCTTCCACAAGTCGGATCACAGTGGGCTGTGGCAGGCAATGACGACTGTGGCTGAGGCCACACAGTGTACCAGTACATCGTCGTACTAGGTCATCGATGTGAGCCGAGAACGTCATTCTCTGATCAAACACGACACCCAGATTCCGCACAGTGGGAGAACCGACGATAGTGGTTCCCATGAAATTGATGCTGACGGCCGGGAGCCGCTGAACGTTTTGACGAGAGCCGAGAACTATAAGCTGTGTTTCCTCTGCGTTAATTTTTAGGCCATTTTTGACAAACCATCGGGAAAGCTGTAGAAGAGTTTGCTCCATTGAAGTTACAAGGGAACCAACATCGCCAGGCCTCCCAGAGATCAGAACCTGGGTGTCATCCGCATATTGCACAATGTCCGCATCGTTCGCATACAGAGGAAGGTCATTGGCATAAATCGAGTACAACAGGGGTCCCAACGCTGAGCCCTGGTAGGTACCGATGGGGTTCAGCAGCGGCCGAGAGGTAACACGCTCGCCAGATGGCGTTCGAATACGCACTTGTTGGTAGTGATCGGCCAGATAGCTATTAAACCATCGCTCGTCTACACCGTAAAGACGCAGCTTGCTAAGAAGACGATCGTGCGGGATAACATCAAAACATTTCGACAAATCCAAAAGACAGAGAAGAGTGACGTAACTGTGGTCCATTGCAGTAAACACTTTGTCAGTTACGGTAAGCAGTGCAGTGTCGGTGGAATGGTTCAGTCTAAAACCATGCTGACTAGGAGAAAACAGATGATGCGATGAAAAGTAATAAAAAAGCTGCTCGTACACGACTCGTTCAGTGATCTTAGCGATAGTCGGTAAAATCGAAATGGGTCGGTAGTTAGAGGTTTCTGTTGATTTTGAGGATTTCTGAATAGGATGAACGATTGTCAATTTCCAAGATCTAGGGTCGTGACCGGAGACGAGGCTAGTGTTAACGATTCTTCTAAGCCAAAACACTGCCACCGATTAACCCTCGCCCTGGTGTTGGTCATTTTGCCTCTCCCTGAGTGTTTTCTTCTTCTCGGGAATAGCGAGAAAACGGCGGCGTACAGCGCCCCACAATATCCCACAATATCCGAGTTAAACGAATTGACGATACCTTTGCTCTGATTAACTTATGTGAGTTTCAAATCGTTCGATCAACCTCCATGACTTTGGCACGACCGCAACTATTTTTGGAGGTAAGATCACTCGACGTGACCTGTTGACCTGACCTGAGATGACCCGGGGTAAAAAAACACGATATTTGGATAAATTGATGCCCGAAGACCAATGCCAATTTTGGTGGTGCTGTACGCCGCCATTTTCTCGCTATTCCCGAGAAGGAAAAAAACTCAGGGAGAGTCAAAATGACCAACACCAGGGCGAAGGTTAATCGGTGGCGGCGTTTTGGCTTAGAAGAAAGCCTTGCATCGTGACCTCACGGAAATACCGGTAGCGATAACTCAGTAACTGTTCCATCAAGGGAGCTGAAACTTGCCACAACGTGATTCAGCGCCTCATATACCCACATTGGCGTAGGAACCGGGGGAGGGACACTGTCGTCTATTTTTGTTCTACAATATTGTATTTTGATCGGTGATTTATTTTGTGTGCGGCAAAAGGTTCGCCAAGACTGGAAGAGCCCGAATCTGCAAGGAAATATTGCATAGGGGGTTTGGTTTCTCTCAATACGAGTTTAAAGTTTCACTGCCCCACTCCCTCCACCACACCCCCACACTTTTCCTGACGTCCCTACGTCCCTGTCAAAACCCATGCCAACGGATTTGCATCGCTATGGGCTAATAAATAACGTAATGGGCTTTTAACCATTTGACTTATTTACCTTAGGTATGAAGCGTTTCGACTTTTGGTCACTTAACCCAATTTGTAACAGGGGGAGGGCGGATTCCGCCCCCCATATATTTCGCAGATATCTCCAGAACGGCTGTGTGCAGGCCCATGAAATTTTAGGACTTTTCTTAGAAATGAATACCGCATTCGGAGTCAAAATTTTGAGTTCTTAACCTGACCAGAGGCGGTTCCAGGGCCCAGTTTTGGGTGGGTTCGGAGGCGTCATTTGGCGATAATACGGAAATGCGATCTTCACGGTTTCTTCCTAACTGCATCAAGTATAAAGGAGTTACATCGGTTTACGGTGATTGCAACAAGTGCAAATTAGTTGATGTTAATGAAATATCATAAAAAAATTGCATGGTAGAGGCGGTTTCAGGGGTTTGAAAGGGGGGGGGGGTTGTAGGAAGTATTAAATGCTTGGCGGGATGCCAATAGAGTGATGTAAGGGGCATTTATAGCTATCAAGATGTAAAAGTTAGTTTCTGCTTCCATTATTTGCATAATTTATTACATATAGAGTTCCAGGGGCGTGTTCAGGCACATGAAAAAGGGGGTGACTGGCATGGAGATGACGATATGACAGCGATAAAGGCGCAATAGACGTTTAGCTTATAATGATATATGCACATATGAGGCCAGAAAAGGGAATAAAGTCATTTTTTTGCAGTGGCGCGCTCAGGAATGGAAGAAAGGGGTCATATTATTGCAAGGAAACTAAGAGGCATGGGCGTACATGGGCGTGGGTGTACATAACATACTGCAGTTTTCGGATGAAACACGCACCACAGGCTACTCTATGAACGCTATAAGATAATAGGCGAGTCCAGGTAGGGTAAAAAGGGGGGTAAGCAATGTCAATTGAAGTTGTAAGTGAAATAGTCACTGTTGACTAGTTTGTATCATAATAGCGGATAATATACTTATCAAAAGGTCTTGCGCCGCCCCAGTTTGGGTCCTGGATACGCCTATGATGAAGTACAACATGCAAAAAGGAACTATCTACGATCAGAAACATATTTATAGTGCTGGGTAGCAACTAGTCTGCGGTTAATATTTTGTTTCCAATTTACCTCCCTTTTTCACTAACCTGGTACCGCCTGTCAAAAATATGATTTATAACTGTTTTGTATAATGTCACAATCACATACCATTTCATTTATCAAAAAAAAAAACATAAAAAATGGCTTTATTACGCATGTACTTCACCCCCATATTGAGTGACCTGCACACGCCTATGATTTTTGAATTTGCAAACGTCGCCGTCATATATCATCTTCCAATTCAATCTCTATCGATTCCTATTGGTTGTGTTAAAAGCGGTCGATAAACATGAAAGCTATGTTAGATCAAAAATACCACTAAAATTTGTAGTTTTTGCCCTCCTGTTGCCCCCTATCCAATATATATATATATATATATATATATATATTTATTATTTAGAAATGTAGATCGTGTTGAGGGGAACCAGACACCGTTTAATTTGTGAAAATCGGACGGGTAGATCTCGAGATCTCCGGGGGGGCGGAATCCCCCCCCCCCCTGTTACAAATAGGGGTAGCCAGGAGCCTGTTACAAATGGGGTTAACCTTTGCTATTTTGTTTTTATTGAAATATTACCTTTTGACCTTACCCTTTTAGCTCATCCATTTGATTTTTTGTTGTCTTTTTACTAGGTGTTTTTTTTTCTTGTTTTGCCCTGGAATACAGTGTAAGGAAAAAACTATTGTCATTTGCATTGGAATACAGGTGTTTCTGTAAGTTCTCTTCGGTAGCGTGTCAAGTATACACTCATCATGGGTTCATACTATATCTATTGAACCGGACTTATATTGCTATCACTTCATACATGATAGATCTTTCAGATCCCACAGTCCACACCACCACCCCTTGCCACGTGTCACACCATTCCCCTTTCCTCCTCTCGCTCCCTATCCAACACACACACACACACACGCCCAGCCGCGCCAGCTTCGTCTCCTTTAACCCGAGTTCGTCTCATTATCAGGAATTCCTAATGTCCATTATCCTGACCTGAACCCCGCTTTAGCCAAGCTAAGTAGCTGTTGGATAGCTCTGTTGTTTTGTGTATTTTTTGAGGAACCACATTAGATTTAGATATAAGGATTAGATATTTAGTTTTGTGGATCGTTTAGGTATTATTTTTAAGCTTTCATAGTTAGCTGTTACCTCTTACTTGCTTTTTAAAGGACTTTTCATTCTAGCTTGTGTGCGCCAAAATTGTCTTATTTCTGTGTTATTAGTTGCAGGGTTGGATAAGTAGATATTTTTAGAAAATTAGGGATAATTAAGGTGTATTTAGTATTCAGTTTATTTAAGGATTAGATATTTAGTCTAGTATTAGGTGCACTCATAGCTGATTTGTGTCACTAGCTTTACTTAGATCTAGCTAAGGTTTAGAAGAAGAAGAAAAAAAGAAAAAAAGTTAAGTTAAGTTAGTGGAGTATTGAAAAGTGCATAGTACCTAACTTATATACCTAAGTTACTAGTGTATTCAAATGAGCATGACTAGGATGCAGGCGAAGATAGCAGAGCTAGAGGCCCTCCAGGCTAGGGTAGCGGAGCTTGAGGCGCAGTTAAGTAAGTGTAGGTGTAGAGATGAGCTGCAGGAGGGTCTAGCTCCTGACCAAGGAACGTATGCGCAGATCGTGGTTAGGGGGTCAGAAAAGGAGCCTACAGGATCAGGGACCAGTGGTAGTTCTGATAGGGGCATAAGGGAGGAGGATAAGGCAAAGGTGGATAGTGCAGCTGGGGTTTGGAAGTGTGTTGGAGGGTCACGTTTCTGGAGACTCAACATTGTGGAAAGTAATGCTAGGGCCACAGACAGTAAGGATGAGGAGGGGTGCTGGGTAATGGAGGGTGGTAGCAGAATCTGGAGGAGGAAGAGGGAAGGGGATCAGGAGGGATGGACAAAAGTTCAGGGTAGAGTCAGGCAGTACAGCCCCAGGGAACATCCGCAGGTTACAATATCAAACAGGTTCAGTGCGTTAGAGTCAGCAGCTGAAAGTGACAGGGAAGAGGTTCAGCATTTAGTGGTTGGGGACTCAAGGGTAAGGCCCTTAAGGCGAACATTCTGTGGGAAGAGGGACAGATGTATAGTCAAACCAGGGGCAAGAGTAGCTGATATGGGCCCTGTCATTGAGGCAGAATTTGGTAGGAGTAGCCCGGAGACAGTTATACTACAGGTGGGGGTGAACGACATAGGACCTAGGCAGAGTGTGAGAATAGTAGCAGAGTACCGGAGCCTGCTGCAGAGGTTGAAGGAGTCCAGGAAACCAGTCATTGTGACTGGCATCCTCCCTCGCTGTGGAGCCAGTGAGGAGTGGTACTCGAGAGCTCTGTCTGTGAACAGCTCAGTTCAGAACTTATGTTCAGCTATGGGGCTTAGTTATGTAGACTTATGGGATCAGTTCTATGAGTGGCGTAGGTACTATATGAAGGATGGGCTTCACTTATCGGATAAGGGGGCAAGGGCTTTGGGAGGTGCCTACAGAAGTGTCATTCAGGGAAACTAGGTAGGAGGGGGTTCGGGGACGCTAGTACTAGGGCATCAGGAAGTAAGCATTGGTAGAAGTTCATGTCAGAATAGGACAGTAGATCATAATTCCCTCAGAATTAGTAGAGTCAGCTCAAAGTATAAGATCACATGTGTGTTGCTGAATGCCCAAAGTATTAGGTCTAAATTTGATGAGTTTGAGTGTTATGTTGCCCTTGAAAAGCCTGATATCATTTGTGTAACCGAGACATGGGTTAGTGAGGGGTATAATAGGGATAGGCTACAGGATTTCGAGTTACAAGGGTATAACATGTTCTCATACTGCAGAGAATCATGGCAGGGGGCGGAGTGTTTGTATATGTAAATAGCTTGTACTGCACTACTAGAGTTGATGATTCTAGTAAAGTAAAAGAAGTAGAATCAATCTGGCTTGACATTAAAATTGGTACAGGAAACAGAGGAAGGTTGAGGATAGGTGCATTTTACAGACCAGGGAATCTTCCAAGGAACTCCCAAGCTGAAACAGACCAAGATATTTGTGAGGAAATACGTAGGAACTTTCGGGCTCAGTGTCTTATTATGGGAGATTTTAACTTGAGAGGATAAGAAAGTATAGCAGAGGAAACAAATGAGTGTAGGTTGTATAGGCAAATCTTTGAAGAGGAGCTTTTCATGCATCAGTTTGTAACAGAGCCAACCAGACATTGCTCCATTCTAGACCTTGTATTCTCAGACAACAGTGATCTAGTTAGTGACATAAGTATTTGTGAAGGTCTAGGAACCAGTAATCACAATATGGTTAAATTCAATATCTCATCAGAAATGAGGCCCAAAGATAACCTTATTATGGTTCCAAACTTCAGCCGGGCTGATTTGGATGGTATTAGAAATGACCTCGCACAGATAAAATGGAACGTTGAGTTGGCAGGTTTAGATGCATGTGAGGCCTGGAATGTTTTCAAAGCTAGATTAAGCCAAATTCAGAATCGGCATATACCCCTCAGGCACAAACGTAACAGAACCAAGGGCAAACCAGTTTGGCTTACCCCAGAAGTAAGGAGTGCTTTACAAGCTAAAAGAAGTGCATTTGGAATTTTGAAGGGATCTTCACTAGATATAAATCAGAAGGCCTACCAGAATGCAAGAAATGCAGTCGAGAAAAAGGTCAGAGCAGCTAAAAGGGCAAAGGAACTTGATTTAGCTAGACATTGTAATGCAGATAGTAAGAAGTTCTTCAGTTTTTATAAGTTCAGTACAGTTTCCAAAAATATAGGTCCATGTAAGGTAGATGATGTGTTAGTTAGCAAGGACAGTGAAATGGTTGAAGTGCTTAATGATCAGTTTCAATCTGTCTTTACTATCGAGGACCAGAGTAGTATTGCAGCACTTCAGCCTGAGCCAGAGACAGAGGAGACTATAGGAGAGCTAGGTGGCATAAGTAGTGAACTTGTTCTGCTAGGTGGCATAAGTAGTGAACTTGTTCTAGAATATCTAAAGAAAGTAAGGCCTAACAAGGCAGAAGGACCTGATGAAATCCATGCTAGACTTTTAAGAGAATCTGAAAGGGAGTTGTCGGTTCCATTAGCCATAATATTTTCTAAATCACTCGCAGATAGTACAATTCCACTTGATTGGAAAAGAGCAAATGTTGTTCCTATTCATAAAAAGGGAGATAGAAGTAAAGAGGAAAACTATAGACCGGTTAGTCTGACCTCATTAGTCTGCAAGGTGCTTGAATCAATCATCAAAGATAAGATTGTTGAATTCTTGGAGCAAAATGAACTCATCAAGGATACACAGCATGGCTTTAGGAAGGGCCGTTCTTGTTTAACTAATCTTCTGGAGTTTTTGGATGTTACAACAGATAGCTTTGATCAGGGTAAACAGCTAGATGTAGCTTTTCTTGATTTCAGTAAAGCATTTGACAAAGTCCCCCATACAAGACTGGGGTTGCAACTTAAAATTCATGGGATCAGGGGCAAGATTCTGGATTGGATAGAAACGTGGCTTTCAGGACGCCAGCAAAGGGTTATATTGAATGGGTGCCAATCACAATGGAAGGAGGTTCTCAGTGGGGTTCCACAGGGCTCAGTCCTGGGCCCATTGCTTTTTATAATATTTGTGAATGCAATTGAGAACAGTATAGACAGCGAAATCTTGAAATTTGCAGACGATCTAAAAGTTGTCAGGATTATTAGAGGAAAACATGATCAGGATGTTTTTCAATCAGATCTGGACAAGCTAGTTGAGTGGTCTGAAGCATGGCAGATGAAATTCAATTTGAGTAAATGTAAGATTATGCACGCTGGACGGGTTAGCAGTAAACATAGGTATGAAATGGGTGGGCAGAAAATGGAGCAGATTGAAAAGAAAAGAGATTTAGGTGTCGTGGTAAACAATAGACTATCAGCGTCAGACCAGGTTGTAGAAGCTAGGAAAAAGGCACTTAGAATGCTAGGGGCCATTAACAGAAATGTTTCCTACAAGAGTGAAAAGGTAATAACGAAACTGTATTGTGCATACGTTAGACCACATTTGGAGTATTGTGTACAAGCCTGGTCTCCAACATATGAGAAAGATTGCTGGTTGTTAGAAAGAGCTAAAAAAAGGCAACAAAAATGGTTAATTGTCTTGGTAGTTTACCTTATGAAGATAGATTAAAGAAATTGGGTATGTTTTCACTTAGATATAGAAGGCTAAGAGGAGATCTAATTGAAGTCTTCAAATTTGTAAATAGTCAGCATTCTGGATATTTAAAGGGTATGTTTGAGTTCAATAGGGAAAATCGAGGTAGAGGTCATCAGCATAAACTCATTATGAAACAAAGTAGGACTAGGCTACGACAGTCATGTTTCAGTAGAAGGGTTGTAGGACATTGGAATATGCTACCAGGGGATGTCGCTGATGCAGTGACACCTGCTTCCTTCAAAATTAGATTAGATAAATACTTTACAGAGAAGGGATTAGTTCATAAATACTCGTGGGATTAGCCTTCCTCGTGGGATTAGCCTTCTTTTATGCAGGTAGAGTAAGGTGATTTGAAGGGGCGAGACTGGTGGAGGGGGGGGGGGAGGGGGGTGGGGTGCAACCTCGGATGGGCCCAAGAGGCTCTTTGTTGCACTTTTCTTTTATGTCTTTATGTCTTTATGTCCAGTCTTCCCGCCGCCTCGCGGCAGCACTTGAACTACAACTTTGTAGATGGCAGCACCTGCATACTTTTCCACCATCATCATTGCTAATACCGGGTTTTCCAATAAGTCACTATATGTTAACACATGTTGGAAGTATCGAGGTCACACTGCCGGTCTGGAGTTTTCGATGAGCAGTTGGCGACCGAGTGTTTATGCATATCATTCGTCTGGTGCATCTGGTGGGATACTTGGCGCTTGTTTACAATTTGCGCAGACACGTGATGGAACTTCTGGTCGGTCCTCCGGCTAGTGAAATGGCGCGGGAGTTCCGGTGAACGCTTGCACGCTGATGTCATCGATTAAACAATCATAGCAGTGCCAGCTTGTATTGCCGATGTGAAACTCTGCGTCTGTTTCTGGGCGGAGAGCGCGACTCGGCGCCTCTCTGTGCTCAGTGCTCAGTAGCAGGGCTGTACCTCAGGAGCAGGGCTGTATCTCAGGAGCAGGGCTGTACCTTAGGAGCAGGGCTGCATCTCAGAATTAGGGCTGTACCTCAGGAGCAGGGCTGTACCTCAGGAGCAGGGCTGTACCTCAGGAGCAGGGATGTACCTCAGGAGCAGGGCTGTACCTCAGGCGCAGGCCTGTACCTCAGGAGCAGGGATTTACCTCAGGAGCAGGGCTGTACCTCAGGAGCAGGGCTGTACCTCAGGAGCAGGGCTGTACCTCAGGAGCAGGGCTGTACCTCATGAGCAGGGATTTACCTCAGGAGCAGGGCTGTACCTCAGGAGCAGGGCTGTACCTCAGGAGCAGGGCTGTACATCAGGAGCAGGGCTGTACCTCAGGAGCAGGGCTGTACCTCAGGAGCAGGGCTGTACCTCAGGAGCAGGGCTGTACCTCAGGAGCAGGGCTGTACATCAGGAGCAGGGCTGTACCTCAGGAGCAGGGATTTACCTCAGGAGCAGGGCTGTACCTCAGGAGCAGGGCTGTACCTCAGGAGCAGGGCTGTACCTCAGGAGCAGGGATTTACCTCAGGAGCAGGGCTGTACCTCAGGAGCAGGGCTGTACCTCAGGAGCAGGGCTGTACCTCAGGAGCAGGGCTGTATCTCAGGAGCAGGGCTGTACCTCAGGAGCAGGGCTGTACCTCAGGAGCAGAGCTGTACCTCAGGAGCAGGGCTGTACCTCAGGAGCAGGGTTGTTCTATAGCCTTGGCTGTACCTACCTTACTCAAACGTTCGGGGTCGATTGCCTACTCTTTGTACGACTCAATGGGTAGTGGAATTTATTCGAATTGACTCATTCCAAGCTTGATTCAGGGCCAGGTTCCTTATCGTTGACTCTGACTCAACTCCAACATATTTTACCTGATCCCATACAAATACCATTACTCACTTTCCGTTTCCACTCAGTCATATTTGTTTAATTGATTCACATCTTACCAATTTATAATGGAAAAAACATAAAGTATGTAAGTGGCGCACATCCAGGTGTTGACCTACATATATGTTAGATGACACTGTTCGGCGCTCATATTTCTGCTATGCTACACATGGAAGGTAGATGGCTTTCCTTACATTTCACAGAAGAAAGGTGATACCACTTTTTAGAGAACCTAGGTTTATCAATTATTAGCTGGGGTACCCGGCCTTGCACGGGAAATTAAGTACCTGACGGTGTCTTGGAAGCAAAACACACACACACACATAATTATTTTTCGGGCTTATCCTGACACAGTTACACGCCGTTTAATTTATTCTGACAAATTTATGCTGACATATTTATACTGATTTTTTTTTAGTCAGGATAAATATATTTATGCTGACATGGTAAAAACTTCATCTGCTAAAAATACGGTAGCAATTTTTAGGTGCTCTGAGATATACATCGGCAGGCCAGCACTCAGACGTCCAATTAGACTGGAACGTATTGGTATCCGTATTCAAATACGTATTCAAAGTAACTCCGATTTCGCCCAAATTTGCACGCGATAAACCCAATGTTGTCAGTACATAGCCTATGACGTTATACGGGAATATAAGAAACGATTTAATCTACAGAGGTCACAATAGGTCAAACAGGTCAAATACGCGGACCCCATAAGTTTTCACCTAATTGACTTAGAGAAACATCTCCTTATCCAAAAATACTCGGAACAGGGTGAGAATCATGCTCAAACCAAAATTGGACCAGATCGGGTCACTGTTTGACCTCAAGTCAAAAATTGTTATTTTTTAATGGGTGATATTTGCGCGGTACCCTATAAAATCTCAGAAAACGCACTTATATGTGCAATTGAGCACAGAACCATCAGCAAGTGAACATAGTTTATGGACATCACAGCAGATGATCTTACTCTGCTACCGTGTGACCTTAGGTCACACAAACACGTGAAAAATACCGTTTGGGCCAAAAATCGCGGTACCGCATAATCCCTGCAATAATTGAAGTAAACGATTCATCCCAGTGCACATTTTTTGCATTAGCACATAGATGGTGCACAACCAAACATTTTATCCGAAAATGTCACCGTTTGACCTCAGGTCACGTCCACATTTTCCATGAGGCATTTTAGACAATGGCGCGGTACCGCATAACTTTTTCCCTAAACGACTTAGGGAAATCAGCCTAATAGCTAAATATTTATAAAAGACAATAGATGATGCACAAAGAGCGACCTAAGCCCTTCAATTCATCGTTTGACCTCAGATCACGGCATAAGTTAACGTTATGGTACACGGCAGAATGGCGCGGTACCGCATAAATTTCCCCCAAAAATAACTTAAAGAACCCATTTCACCACCATCACTTTCCCTTTAACCCACAAAAGGTACACAACTCAATACTTGACCCCTCCGGGTCACCGTTTGACCTCAGGTCACCTGGAAAGGTGCTACTTTTTTCCCTTTTTTAATACTTTTATTGCGACATAATTACATGCAACAGATTACGTAACCGCTCGTAGACACCCTCTACTAGAGCTTGCCAGATACATTCCATCAAAGCAAATCATCCAACACGAATCATGAAAACGAAACTAAACAAAAAAGTATCAAAAAACTTATTAAAAAAAAACGAAACAAAAACTAAAAAAATATTCACCAAACAACCTACTGACTAAACAACATACATATGCGAACAAGCAATGCAACCGCCCTCCTTGCCAATATTGTTTATAATGGACGAGCAATCACAACACTGAGCAGTAGAAAGGTGACCAAGCGATTCAGCAGCGACGGCGGCGACGGCACCGGCGACGGCAACGGCGAACGGCGAACGACGGCAGCAGCAGCAGCAGCGGCAGCGGCGGCGGCGAACGAATCTCACAGCACACCGCGCCGCAAACGACGGCACCACTCGACCGACGGACTCATGCGTGTGCCTGAGGTCTGTGTCCGTTTGTCCGTGTCTGTGTATCCGTGTACCTGTGTATGTGTGTCTGTGTATGTTGTATATGTGGCTGTGCTGTGTGTATATGTGTCTGTGCTGTGTGTCTGTCTGTCTGTCTGTCTCTGTGCGTGTGCGTGTGCGTGTGCGTGTGCGTGTGCGTGTGCGTGTGCGTGTGCGTGTGCGTGTCTGCGTGTCTGCGTGTCTGCGTGTCTGCGTGTCTGCGTGTCT
>JAXIVJ010002779.1:10000-45000 GCA_036785665.1 Chirona hameri | reverse complement strand
CATTGTGCGTCTTAGGTATTACAATTTTTGGAATCAGCGCATCAAGGTCTATCTTAGAGGTTATTTTGAGCCCGATCTATGGTGTCACCAACTATGGTGATCTTTAGATGCGAATGTGCATACACAAAAACTGTCCGTTGTGCGTCTTAGGTATTATGATTTTTGGAATCAGCGCATCAAGATCTATCTTAGAGATTATTTTCAGCCCGATCTATGGTGTCACCAACTATGGTGATCTTTAAATGCATGCAAAAACTATCCATTGTGCGTCTTAGGCATTACGATTTTTGGAATCAGCGCATCAAGGTCTATCTTAGAGGTTATTTTGAGCCCGATCTATGGTGTCACCAACTATGGTGATCTTTATATGCGAATGTGCATACACAAAAACTGTCCGTTGTGCGTCTTAGGTATTACGATTTTTGGAATCAGCGCATCAAGATCTATCTTAGAGGTTATTTTGAGCCCGATCTATGGTGTCACCAACTATAGTGATCTTTAGATGCGAATGTGCATGCACAAAAAGTGTCTGTTGTGCGTCTTAGGTAATACGATTTTTGGAATCAGCGCATCAAGGTCTATCTTAGAGGTTATTTTGTGCCCGATCTATGGTGTCACCAACTATGGTGATCTTTAGATGCGAATGTGCATACACAAAAACTGCCCGTTGTGCGTCTTAGGTATTATGATTTTTGGAATCAGCGCATCAAGATCTATCTTAGAGATTATTTTGAGCCCGATCTACGGTGTCACCAACTATGGTGATCTTTAGATGCGAATGTGCATGCACAAAAACTGTCTGTTATGCGTCTAAGTATTACGATTTTTGGAATCAGCGCATCAAGATCTATCTTAGAGGTTATTTTGAGCCCGATCTATGGTGTCACCAACTATGGTGATCTTTAGATGCGAATGTGCATGCACAAAACTATCCATTGTGCGTCTTAGGTATTACGATTTTTGGAATCAGCGCATCAAGGTCTATCTTAGAGGTTATTTTGTGCCCGATCTATGGTGTCACCAACTATGGTGATCTTTAAATGCGAATGTGCATGCACAAAAACTGTCCGTTGTGCGTCTTAGGTATTATGATTTTTGGAATCAGCGCATCAAGATCTATCTTAGAGATTATTTTCAGCCCGATCTATGGTGTCACCAACTATAATGATCTTTAAATGCATGCAAAATTTATCCATTGTGCGTCTTAGGTATTATGATTTTTGGAATAAGCGCATCAAGGTCTATCTTAGAGGTTATTTTGAGCCCGATCTATGGTGTCACCAACTATGGTGATATTTAAATGCGAATGTGCATGCACACAAACTATCCTTTGTGCGTCTTAGGTATTACGATTTTTGGAATCAGCGCATCAAGGTCTACCTTAGAGGTTATTTTAAGTCTGATCTATGGTGTCACCAACTATGGTGATCTTTAGATGCGAATGTGCATACACCAAAACTGTCTTTTGTGCGTCTTAGGTATTACGATTTTTGGAATCAGCGCATCAAGATCTATCTTAGTGGTTATTTTGAGCCCGATCTATGGTGTCACCAACTATGGTGATATTTAAATGCGAATGTGCATGCACACAAACTATCCTTTGTGCGTCTTAGGTATTACGATTTTTGGAATCAGCGCATCAAGGTCTACCTTAGAGGTTATTTTAAGTCTGATCTATGGTGTCACCAACTATGGTGATCTTTAGATGCGAATGTGCATGCACACAAACTGTCTGTTGTGCGTCTTAGGTATTACGATTTTTGGAATCAGCGCATCAAGATCTATCTTAGAGGTTATTTTGAGCCCGATCTATGGTGTCACCAACTATGGTGATCTTTAGATGCGAATGTGCATGCACAAAAACTGTCCATTGTGCGTCTTAGGTATTATGATTTTTTGAATCAGCGCATCAAGATCTATCTTAGAAGTTATTTTGAGCCCGATCTATGGTGTCACCAACTATGGTGATCTTTATATGCGAATGTGCATGCACACAAACTGTGCGTTGTGTGTCTTAGGTATTACGATTTATGGAATCAGCACATCAAGATCTATCTTAGGGTTTATTTTGAGCCAAATCTATGGTGTCACCAACTATGGTGATCTTTAGATGCGAATGTGCATGCACCAAAACTGTCCGTTGTGCGTCTTAGGTATTACGATTTTTGGAATCAGCGCATCAAGATCTATCTTAGTGGTTATTTTGAGCCCGATCTATGGTGTCATTAATTATGGTGATCTTTATATGCGAATGTGCATGCACAAAAACTGTCCGTTGTGCGTATTAAGTATTACGATTTGTGGAATCAGCGGATCAAGGTTTACCTTAGAGGTTATTTTGAGCCCGATCTATGGTGTCACCAACTATGGTTATCTTTAGATGCGAATGTGCATGCACAAAAACTGTCCGTTGTGCGTCTTAGGTATTACGAGTTTTTGAATCAGCGCATCAATATCTATCTTAGATGTTATTTTGAGCCCGATCTATGGTGTCACCAACTATGGTGATCTTTAGATGCGAATGTGCATGCACAAAAACTGTCTGTTGTGCGTCTTAGGTAATACGATTTTTGGAATCAGCGCATCAAGATTTATCTTAGAGGTTATTTTGAGCCCGATCTATGGTGTCACCAACTATGGTGATCTTTAGATACGAAGGTGCCTGCACAAAAACTGTCCGTTGTGCGTCATGGGTATTACGATGTTTGGAATCAGTGCATCAAGGTTTATCTTAGAGGTTATTTTGAGCCCGATCTATGGTGTCACCAACTATGGTGATCTTTAGATGCGAATGTGCATGCACAAAAACTGTCCGATCTGCGTCTTAGTTATTACGATTTTTGGAATCAGCGCATCAAGATCTATTATTAGAGGTTATTTTGAGCCCGATCTATGATGTCACCAACTATGGTGATCTTTAGATGCGAATGTGCATGCACAAAACTATCCATTGTGCGTCTTAGGTATTACGATTTTTGGAATCAGCGCATCAAGGTCTATCTTAGAGGTTATTTTGAGCCCGATCTATGGTGTCACCAACTATGGTGATCTTAAGATGCGAATGTGCAAGCACAAAACTATCCTTTGTACGTCTTAGGTATTAAGATTTTTGGAATCTGCGCATCAAGGTCTATCTTAGAGGTTATTTTGAACCCGATCTATTTTGTCACCAACTATGGTGATCTTTAGATGCGAATGTGCATACACAAAAACTGTCCGTTGTGCGTCTTAGGTATTATGATTTTTGGAATCAGCGCATCAAGATCTATCTTAGAGATTATTTTTAGCCCGATCTATGGTGTCACCAACTATGGTGATCTTTAAATGCATGCAAAAACTATCCATTGTGCGTCTTAGGTATTACAATTTTTGGAATCAGCGCATCAAGGTCTATCTTAGAGGTTATTTTGAGCCCGATCTATGGTGTCACCAACTATGGTGATCTTTAGATGCGAATGTTTATACACAAAAACTGTCCGTTGTGCGTCTTAAGTATTATGATTTTTGGAATCAGCGCATCAAGATCTATCTTAGAGATTATTTTGAGCCAGATCTATGGTGTCACCAACTATGGTGATCTTTAGATGCGAATGTGGATGCACAAAAACTGTCTGTTATGCGTCTAAGTATTACGATTTTTGGAATCAGCGCATCAAGATCTATCTTAGAGGTTATTTTGAGCCCGATCTATGGTGTCACCAACTATGGTGATCTTTAGATGCGAATGTGCATGCACAACAACTGTCTGTTGTGCGTCTTAGGTATTATGATTTTTGGAATCAGCGCATCAAGATCTATCTTAGAGATTATTTTCAGCCCGATCTATGGTGTCACCAACTATGGTGATCTTTAAATGCATGCAAAAACTATCCATTGTGCGTCTTAGGTATTACGATTTTTGGAATCAGCTCATCAAGGTCTATCTTAGAGGTTATTTTGTGCCCGATCTATGGTGTCACCAACTATGGTGATCTTTAAATGCGAATGTGCATACACAACAACTGTCTGTTGTGCGTCTTAGGTATTATGATTTTTGGAATCAGCGCATCAAGATCTATCTTAGAGATTATTTTCAGCCCGATCTATGGTGTCACCAACTATGGTGATCTTTAAATGCATGCAAAAACTATCCATTGTGCGTCTTAGGTATTATGATTTTTGGAATCAGCGCATCAAGATCTATCTTAGATATTATTTTCAGCCCGATCTATGGTGTCACCAACTATGGTGATCTTTAAATGCATGCAAAAACTATCCATTGTGCGTCTTAGGTATTACGATTTTTGGAATCAGCGCATCAAGGTCTATCTTAGAGGTTATTTTGAGCCCGATCTATGGTGTCACCAACTATGGTGATCTTTAGATGCGAATGTTTATACACAAAAACTGTCCGTTGTGCGTCTTAAGTATTATGATTTTTGGAATCAGCGCATCAAGATCTATCTTAGAGATTATTTTGAGCCCGATCTATGGTGTCACCAACTATGGTGATCTTTAGATGCGAATGTGGATGCACAAAAACTGTCTGTTATGCGTCTAAGTATTACGATTTTTGGAATCAGCGCATTAAGATCTATCTTAGAGGTTATTTTGAGCCCGATCTATGGTGTCACCAACTATGGTGATCTTTAGATGCGAATGTGCATACACAAAAAATATCCTTTGTGCGTCTTAGGTATTCCAATTTTTGGAATCAGCGCATCAAGATCTATCTTAGAGGTTATTTTGAGCCCGATCTATGGTGTCACCAACTATAGTGATCTTTAGATGCGAATGTGCATGCACAAAAAGTGTCTGTTGTGCGTCTTAGGTAATACGATTTTTGGAATCAGCGCATCAAGATATATCTTAGAGGTTATTTTGAGCCCGATCTATGGTGTCACCAACTATGGTGATCTTTAGATGCGAAGGTGCATGCACAAAAATTGTCCGTTGTGCGTCATGGGTATTACGATTTTTGGAATCAGCGCATCAAGGTTTATCTTAGAGGTTATTTTGAGCCCGATCTATGGTGTCACCAACTATGGTGATCTTTATATGCGAATGTGCATGCACAAAACCTGTCCGTTGTGCGTCTTAAGTATTACGATTTTTGGAATCAGCGCATGAAGATCTATCTTAGAGGTTATTTTGAGCCCGATATATGGTGTCACTAACTATGGTGATCTTTAGATGCGAATGTGAATGCACAAGAACTGTGCGTTGTGCGTCTTAAGTATTACGATTTATGGTTTCAGCGCATCAAGATCTATGTTAGAGGTTATTTTGAGCCAGATCTATGGTGTCACCAACTATGGTGATCTTTAGATGCGAATGTGCATGAACAAAAACTGTACGTTGTGCGTCTTAGGTATTACGATTTTTTTAATCAGCGCATCAATATCTATCTTAGAGGTTATTTTGAGCCTGATCTATGGTGTCACCAACTATGTTGATCTTTAGATGCGTATGTGCATGCACAAAAACTGTCTATTGTGCGTCTTAGGTAATACAATTTTTGGAATCAGCGCATCAAGATCTATCTTAGAGGTTATTTTGAGCCCGATCTATGGTGTCACCAACTATGGTGATCTTTATATGCGAATGTGCATGCACAAAAACTGTCCGTTGTGCGTCTTAGGTATTACGATTTTTGGTATCAGCGCATCAAGATCTATCTTAGAGGTTATTTTGAGCCCGATCTATGGTGTCACCAACTATGGTGATCTTTAGATGCGAATGTACATGCACAAAAACTGTCCGTTTTGGGTCTTAGGTATTATGATTTTTGGAATCAGCGCATGAAGATCTATCTTAGAGGTTATTGTGAGCCCAATCTATGGTGTCACCAACTATGTTGATCTTTATATGCGAATGTGCATGCACAAAAACTGTGCGTTGTGCGTCTTAAGTGTTACGATTTTTAGAATCAGCGCATCAAGATCTATTTTAGAGGTTATTTTGAGCCAGATCTATGGTGTCACCAACTATGGTGATCTTTAGATGCGAATGTGCATGCACAAAAACTGTCCGTTGTGCGTCTTAGGTATTACGATTTTTGGAATCCTCGCATCAAGATCTATCTTAGATGTTATTTTGAGTCTGATCTATGGTGTCACCAACTATGGTGATCTTTATATGCGAATGTGCATGCACAAAAACTGTCCGTTGTGCGTCTTAGGTATTATGATTTGTGGAATCAGCGCATGAAGATCTATGTTAGAGGTTATTTTGATCCAGATCTATGGTGTCACCAACTACGGTGATCTTTAGATGCGAATGTGAATGAACAAAAACTGTACGTTGTGCGTCTTAGGTATTACGATTTTTGAATCAGCGCATCAATATCTATCTTAGAGGTTATTTTGAGCCCGATCTATGGTGTCACCAACTATGGTGATCTTTAGATGCGAATGTGCATTCACAAAAACTGTCTATTGTGCGTCTTAGGTAATACGATTTTTGGAATCAGCGCATCAAGATCTATCTTAGAGGTTATTTTGAGCCCGATCTATGGTGTCACCAACTATGGTGATCTTTAGATGCGAAGGCGCATGCACAAAAACTGTCCGTTGTGCGTCTTAGGTATTACGATTTTTGGAATCAGCGCATCAAGATCTATCTTAGAGGGTATTTTAGCCCGATCTATGATGTCACCAACTATGGTGATCTTTAGATGCGAATGTGCATGCACAAAACTGTCCGTTGTGCGTCTTAGGTGTTATGATTTTTGGAATCAGCGCATCAAGGTCTATCTTAGAGATTATTTTGAGCCCGATCTATGGTGTCACCAACTATGGTGATCTTTAGATGCGAAGGCGCATGCACAAAAACTGTCTGTTGTGCGTCTTAGGTATTACGATTTTTGGAATCAGCGCTTCAAGATCTATCTGTATGGCTATTTTCAGCGTGATATATGGTGTCCAAAAATTTCCCGCCAAAACGTGAAATTAAGTGTAACTTAAAAACGGTTCATTGTGCATCTTAGCTGTTATGTTTTTCAGAATCAAGACGTCGAAATACATCTACGAGACAATTTTCAGCATGATCTATGTTGTCCCAATTTTTTTCCGCTAAAACATTGAAATCGGTACAACTCAAAAACTATCCGTTGTGCGTCTTAGATATTACGTTTTTTGGAATCAGCGCATCAAGATCTATCTGTGTGACGATTTTAGAGGTGATATATGGTGTCATCGAATGTCCATGCGAATGTGTATATGAATATCATGCAACTATTCACGCTTGAATGTTTCACTGTTTTGAAACTGCTATGTATACGGGGCTAATGGCAGGTCAAATATACTACGTTCATGCTCGTTTAACGACTCCGAAACATTCCTACTAATAAATACATCTGCTGATTCTGGCAGGACGTGCCGTTTATTATACTTACTTGATAAGTTGTCTGAAAATACCTCAAGTATCGAACTTGTTCGCGTTACGATTTGCTCCCCAATTTTCAGGGCCGCTACGGATTTTCTTAGAACATTTCTTTTTTCCAGACCAAGACAATATTTGGAAGATCGTTCCCCTTCCTCGTGCCACTTAGTCCTGGATCGAACGATGAGACCTGCGATTTGAGGTTTTCTTATATTTTCAAGCTCATCCTTGTATTTTTTTAGACGGACTGCACTTCCTTCCGTTTTAGTCTCGCAGTACTGTGTATGAGCGTTTTCTATTTATGTCATGAGTTCCCTTTCTTTCGCCTTAGTACGTTTTATTTTTGTTTAGAAAACTTGATGGTTTCCCCTCGGATCATCATTAATAATGTTTCATAGAACAGATCGTCTTTTATTCGAAAGTCAATATCTTTATAATTGCCAGGGTTCGAAAGGAAACTTAGTGTGTATACGGGTAACGCGTACTGCTCTATTGTACGCTCAATACACTTCTCTACTATTGTACCGTACTTCTCATCGTTGAGGAGAGACTCATTCAATTTCCATAGGCCTGGACCTCGCATCGATTCGCCGACTTGCATGCTGATTGATATTATATTGTGATCTGTTCTATATCCGGGACACATTTTCATATCAAGGCATAGGCTAGACAAATGATCACTGATAAAAAACATATCCAATCGTGCGCCCTGCTTTTGATTACATCTCATCCATGTACATTGGTTTTCTTCAGCGTTATGCCGTCTCCACACGTCGATCAGACTGTGTTTATCACAAACGGAGATGAATTTATTTCTGGCGTTAACATTATTTTCGCGAGTATATCCAAAACAATCTTTCTCAGGATTGATAACAAAATTAAAATCCCCACCAAGAATTACATGATCACAGTCCACACTGTCTAGCAGATCATCTATTCCTTTGTAGAAATCCGGCTCGTCTCTGTTAGGGCCATATATGCTGCCCAGCACGTACGCATCTGAACCTATTTTACATCCTATAATAACATAATTCCCATTCTCGCAAATAAATTCAAAAAGTACGTTATGCTGAAGGTTTCTGTCTATTAAAATGGACGTTCCCCTACTGTTGTGCGTATAATACGAGTGATAAGCTTTACCTTTCCAGAGAGAGTCAAAGAATGGTACTTTCTATATCGTAAGGTGAGTATCTTGGAGAAGGATAATGTCGAAATTCATGTTTTTTAGGTAGTGCAAGACATCCCCGCGCTTATGCTGCCCTCCCAGTCCTCTCGCATTTACTGATGCAACCTTAAATTTTACCATTTTGTGTCACAAATTGTTGCATATGTTGATTGGCCCGCGAAAATGCTTGTGTCTGTGTGGCTGTGCGTCTGTGCGTCTGTGCGTCTGTGCGTCTGTGCGTCTGTGCGTCTCTGCGTCTGTGCGTCTGGGCGTCTGGGCGTCTGGGCGTCTGGGCGTCTGGGCGTCTGGGCGTCTGGGCGTCTGGGCGTCTGGGCGTCTGGGCGTCTGGGCGTCTGGGCGTCTGGGCGTCTGGGCGTCTGGGCGTCTGGGCGTCTGGGAGTCTGGGCGTCTGGGCGTCTGGGCGTCTGGGCGTCTGGGCCTCTGGGCGTCTGGGCGTCTGCGCGTTTGCGCGTCTGCGCGTCTGCGCGTCTGTGCGTCTGCGCAGACGCGCAGTGTGCGTGTGCGTGTGCGTGTGCGTGTGCGTGTGCGTGTGCGTGTGCGTGTGCGTGTGCGTGTGCGTGTGCGTGTGCGTATGCGTGTGCGTGTGCGTGTGTATGTGTATGTGTGTGTGTGTGTGTGTGTGTGTGTGCATGTGTGTGTGTGCACCAGTGATAATGCAACTGTGTGCGCGGCAGCGTGAAAAAGGGCGCTCGATGCTAGAAATGCTCGAGTGTCCGCGAGTATGCAGCATGTTTCCGTATCTCTGATACTTACTGTAATTTAAGCCATATCGCGACCGGACCCGCACGACGCTGCACTCGGCGGTCGACCCTTCCCTGAACGCCGGGCGCCGGACGAGGCCGCGCAGTCGCGGCCCCCGACCGACATCTCCAACCGCGGACAGCCGCCCCGGACAGGCCGACGACGGACACGACCGGCACCGGCAGCCACGGGCGCCGCCAGCGCCAGGGACCGACGGCGAAGCAAGCGGCCGACGCACACCGGAAGAGCCGCCGTCCACGCACAGCGCCGCCCCAGCCGCCACCGCACGCCGATCCGGCGCCGCCACCGCCGCCGCCGCCACCGCCGCTGAGGCCGCAGACACCGATTCGCGGTGTCCGCTTCGCAACAGCTGTCTGCAGGCCAACAGAGACCTGTGTGACTTGTGATGGCCTGGTACGGTAGTAACAATACACAAAAAAAAATGAAAATAGGACATCTGACAAAACCCTCCCTCTCCCCACCCAACGTCTGGCTTCTGGCCAGTAATGACAGGCCTCCGAGGGGCCAGGCGACGGCGTCTGTACATAGGAAACATAAACATGCCTCTCTCCCTCTCTCTCTCTCTCCTTGTTAACTTAGGTACTAACCGATTGAAGCAACGTACATTACGAACTCCAATTAATATGTGCCGAGACATTGTCACTCACCGCTACGTCAGTCGGTGACAGCTCGGGACCCGGCACGCACGGCCGCCACCAGGCCCGGACCAAATCGTCCGCCGGCAGCCGGGGGAGCGTCCCGGCCGGCACACAGGCCAGGACACAGACGGCGGCCGCACACCCCGGCCGCCAGCGGCCGGCAGGGCCCAGCACCGGCGCCAGCCGCCGCCCCCGGAACACCGCAGCCGACAACGCTCGGGTCATAAAGACATAAAGACATAAAAGAAAAGTGCAACAAAGAGCCTCTTGGGCCCATCCGAGGTTGCACCCCACCCCACCCACACCCACACCCCCCCCCCCCCTCCCCCCCCCCCCCCCCTCCACCAGTCTCGCCCCTTCAAATCACCTTACTCTACCTGCATAAAAGAAGGCTAATCCCACGAGTATTTATGAACTAATCCCTTCTCTGTAAAGTATTTATCTAATCTAATTTTGAAGGAAGCAAGTGTCACTGCATCAGCGACATCCCCTGGTAGCATATTCCAATGTCCTACAACCCTTCTACTGAAAAATGACTGTCGTAGCCTAGTCCTACTTTGTTTCATAATGAGTTTATGCTGATGACCTCTACCTCGATTTTCCCTATTGAACTCAAACATACCCTTTAAATATCCAGAATGCTAACTATTTACAAATTTGAAGACTTCAATTAGATCTCCTCTTAGCCTTCTATATCTAAGTGAAAACATACCCAATTTCTTTAATCTATCTTCATAAGGTAAACTACCAAGACAATTAACCATTTTTGTTGCCCTTTTTTGAACTCTTTCTAACAACCAGCAATCTTTCTCATATGTTGGAGACCAGGCTTGTACACAATACTCCAAATGTGGTCTAACGTATGCACAATACAGTTTTGTTATTACCTTTTCACTCTTGTAGGAAACATTTCTGTTAATGGCCCCTAGCATTCTAAGTGCCTTTTTCCTAGCTTCTACAACCTGGTCTGACGCTGATAGTCTATTGTTTACCATGACACCTAAATCTCTTTCCTTTTCAATCTGCTCCATTTTCTGCCCACCCATGTCATACCTATGTTTACTGCTAACCCGTCCAGCGTGCATAAGCTTACATTTACTCAAATTGAATTTCATCTGCCATGCTTCAGACCACTCAACTAGCTTGTCCAGATCTGATTGAAAAACATCCTGATCATGTTTTCCTCTAATAATCCTGACAACTTTTAGATCGTCTGCAAATTTCAAGACTTTGCTGTCTATACTGTTCTCAATTGCATTCACAAATATTATAAAAAGCAATGGGCCCAGGACTGAGCCCTATGGAACCCCACTGAGAACCTCCTTCCATTGTGATTGGCACCCATTCAATATAACCCTTTGCTGGCGTCCTGAAAGCCACGTTTCTATCCAATCCAGAATCTTGCCCCTGATCCCATGAATTTTAAGTTGCAACCCCAGTCTTGTATGGGGGACTTTGTCAAATGCTTTACTGAAATCAAGAAAAGCTACATCTAGCTGTTTACCCTGATCAAAGCTATCTGTTGCAACATCCAAAAACTCCAGAAGATTAGTTAAACAAGAACGGCCCTTCCTAAAGCCATGCTGTGTATCCTTGATGAGTTCATTTTGCTCCAAGAATTCAACAATCTTATCTTTGATGATTGATTCAAGCACCTTGCAGACTAATGAGGTCAGACTAACTGGTCTATAGTTTTCCTCTTTACTTCTATCTCCCTTTTTATGAATAGGAACAACATTTGCTCTTTTCCAATCAAGTGGAATTTTACTATCTGCAAGTGATTTAGAAAATATTATGGCTAATGGAACCGACAACTCCCTTTCAGATTCTCTTAAAAGTCTAGCATGGATTTCATCAGGTCCTTCTGCCTTGTTAGGCCTTACTTTCTTTAGATATTCTAGAACAAGTTCACTACTTATGCCACCTAGCTCTCCTATAGTCTCCTCTGTCTCTAGCTCAGGCTGAAGTGCTGCAATACTACTCTGGTCCTCGATAGTAAAGACAGTTTGAAACTGATCATTAAGCACTTCAACCATTTCACTGTCCTTGCTTACTAACACATCATCTACCTTAAATGGACCTATATTTTTGGAAACTGTACTTAACTTATAAAAACTGAAAAACTTCTTACTATCTGCATTACAATGTCTAGCTAAATCAAGTTCCTTTGCCCTTTTAGCTGCTCTGACCTTTTTCTTAACTGAATTTCTTGCATTCTGGTAGGCCTTCTGATTTATATCTAGTGAAGATCCCTTCAAAATGCCAAATGCACTTCTTTTAGCTTGTATAGCACTCCTTACTTCTGGGGTAAGCCAAACTGGATTGCCCTTGGTTCTGTTACGTTTGTGCCTGAGGGGTATATGCCGATTTTGAATTTGGCTTAATCTAGCTTTGAAAACATTCCAGGCCTCACATGCATCTAAACCTGCCAACTCAACGTTCCATTTTATCTGTGCGAGGTCATTTCTAATACCATCAAAATCAGCCCGGCTGAAGTTTGGAACTATAATAAGGTTATCTTTGGGCCTCATTTCTGATGAGATATTGAATTTAACCATATTGTGATCACTGGTTCCTAGACCTGCACAAATACTTATGTCACTAACTAGATCACTGTTGTCTGAGAATACAAGGTCTAGAATGGAGCAATGTCTGGTTGGCTCTGTTACAAACTGATGCATGAAAAGCTCCTCTTCAAAGATTTTGAGCCCGATCTATGGTGTCACCAACTATGGTGATCTTTAGATGCGAATGTGGATGCACAAAAACTGTCTGTTATGCGTCTAAGTATTACGATTTTTGGAATCAGCGCATCAAGATCTATCTTAGAGGTTATTTTGAGCCCGATCTATGGTGTCACCAACTATGGTGATCTTTAGATGCGAATGTGCATGCACAAAACTATCCATTGTGCGTCTTAGGTATTACGATTTTTGGAATCAGCGCATCAAGGTCTATCTTAGAGGTTATTTTGTGCCCGATCTATGGTGTCACCAACTATGGTGATCTTTAGATGCGAATGTGCATGCACAAAAACTGTCCGTTGTGCGTCTTAGGTATTATGATTTTTGGAATTAGCGCATTAAGATCTATCTTAGAGGTTATTTTCAGCCCGATCTATGGTGTCACCAACTATAATGATCTTTAAATGCATGCAAAATTTATCCATTGTGCGTCTTAGGTATTATGATTTTTGGAATAAGCGCATCAAGGTCTATCTTAGAGGTTATTTTGAGCCCGATCTATGGTGTCACCAACTATGGTGATCTTTATATGCGAATGTGCATACACCAAAACTGTCTTTTGTGCGTCTTAGGTATTACGATTTTTGGAATCAGCGCATCAAGATCTATCTTAGTGGTTATTTTGAGCCCGATCTATGGTGTCACCAACTATGGTGATATTTAAATGCGAATGTGCATGCACACAAACTATCCTTTGTGCGTCTTAGGTATTACGATTTTTGGAATCAGCGCATCAAGGTCTACCTTGGAGGTTATTTTAAGTCTGATCTATGGTGTCACCAACTATGGTGATCTTTAGATGCGAATGTGCATGCACACAAACTGTCCGTTGTGCGTCTTAGGTATTACGATTTTTGGAATCAGCGCATCAAGATCTATCTTAGAGGTTATTTTGAGCCCGATCTATGGTGTCACCAACTATGGTGATCTTTAGATGCGAATGTGCATGCACAAAAACTGTCCATTGTGCGTCTTAGGTATTATGATTTTTTGAATCAGCGCATCAAGATCTATCTTAGAAGTTATTTTGAGCCCGATCTATGGTGTCACCAACTATGGTGATCTTTATATGCGAATGTGCATGCACACAAACTGTGCGTTGTGCGTCTTAGATATTACGATTTATGGAATCAGCACATCAAGATCTATCTTAGGGTTTATTTTGAGCCAAATCTATGGTGTCACCAACTATGGTGATCTTTAGATGCGAATGTGCATGCACCAAAACTGTCCGTTGTGCGTCTTAGGTATTACGATTTTTGGAATCAGCGCATCAAGATCTATCTTAGTGGTTATTTTGAGCCCGATCTATGGTGTCATTAATTATGGTGATCTTTATATGCGAATGTGCATGCACAAAAACTGTCCGTTGTGCGTATTAAGTATTACGATTTGTGGAATCAGCGGATCAAGGTTTACCTTAGAGGTTATTTTGAGCCCGATCTATGGTGTCACCAACTATGGTTATCTTTAGATGCGAATGTGCATGCACAAAAACTGTCCGTTGTGCGTCTTAGGTATTACGAGTTTTTGAATCAGCGCATCAATATCTATCTTAGATGTTATTTTGAGCCCGATCTATGGTGTCACCAACTATGGTGATCTTTAGATGCGAATGTGCATGCACAAAAACTGTCTGTTGTGCGTCTTAGGTAATACGATTTTTGGAATCAGCGCATCAAGATTTATCTTAGAGGTTATTTTGAGCCCGATCTATGGTGTCACCAACTATGGTGATCTTTAGATACGAAGGTGCCTGCACAAAAACTGTCCGTTGTGCGTCATGGGTATTACGATGTTTGGAATCAGTGCATCAAGGTTTATCTTAGAGGTTATTTTGAGCCCGATCTATGGTGTCACCAACTATGGTGATCTTTAGATGCGAATGTGCATGCACAAAAACTGTCCGTTCTGCGTCTTAGTTATTACGATTTTTGGAATCAGCGCATCAAGATCTATTATTAAAGGTTATTTTGAGCCCGATCTATGATGTCACCAACTATGGTGATCTTTAGATGCGAATGTGCATGCACAAAACTATCCATTGTGCGTCTTAGGTATTACAATTTTTGGAATCAGCGCATCAAGGTCTATCTTAGAGGTTATTTTGAGCCCGATCTATGGTGTCACCAACTATGGTGATCTTTAGATGCGAATGTTTATACACAAAAACTGTCCGTTGTGCGTCTTAAGTATTATGATTTTTGGAATCAGCGCATCAAGATCTATCTTAGAGATTATTTTGAGCCCGATCTATGGTGTCACCAACTATGGTGATCTTTAGATGCGAATGTGGATGCACAAAAACTCTCTGTTATGCGTCTAAGTATTACGATTTTTGGAATCAGCGCATCAAGATCTATCTTAGAGGTTATTTTGAGCCCGATCTATGGTGTCACCAACTATGGTGATCTTTAGATGCGAATGTGCATGCACAAAACTATCCATTGTGCGTCTTAGGTATTACGATTTTTGGAATCAGCTCATCAAGGTCTATCTTAGAGGTTATTTTGTGCCCGATCTATGGTGTCACCAACTATGGTGATCTTTAAATGCGAATGTGCATACACAACAACTGTCTGTTGTGCGTCTTAGGTATTATGATTTTTGGAATCAGCGCATCAAGATCTATCTTAGAGATTATTTTCAGCCCGATCTATGGTGTCACCAACTATGGTGATCTTTAAATGCATGCAAAAACTATCCATTGTGCGTCTTAGGTATTATGATTTTTGGAATCAGCGCATCAAGATCTATCTTAGATATTATTTTCAGCCCGATCTATGGTGTCACCAACTATGGTGATCTTTAAATGCATGCAAAAACTATCCATTGTGCGTCTTAGGTATTACGATTTTTGGAATCAGCGCATCAAGGTCTATCTTAGAGGTTATTTTGAGCCCGATCTATGGTGTCACCAACTATGGTGATCTTTAGATGCGAATGTTTATACACAAAAACTGTCCGTTGTGCGTCTTAAGTATTATGATTTTTGGAATCAGCGCATCAAGATCTATCTTAGAGATTATTTTGAGCCCGATCTATGGTGTCACCAACTATGGTGATCTTTAGATGCGAATGTGGATGCACAAAAACTGTCTGTTATGCGTCTAAGTATTACGATTTTTGGAATCAGCGCATCAAGATCTATCTTAGAGGTTATTTTGAGCCCGATCTATGGTGTCACCAACTATGGTGATCTTTAGATGCGAATGTGCATACACAAAAAATATCCTTTGTGCGTCTTAGGTATTACAATTTTTGGAATCAGCGCATCAAGATCTATCTTAGAGGTTATTTTGAGCCCGATCTATGGTGTCACCAACTATGGTGATCTTTAGATGCGAATGTGGATGCACAAAAACTGTCTGTTTTGCGTCTTAGGTATTATGATTTTTGGAATTAGCGCATTAAGATCTATCTTAGGTTATTTTGAGCCCGATCTATGGTGTCACCAACTATAGTGATCTTTATATGCGAATGTGCATGCACACAAACTGTGCGTTGAGCGTCTTAGGTATTACGATTTATGGAATCAGCACATCAAGATCTATCTTAGGGATAATTTTGAGCCAAATCTATGGTGTCACCAACTATGGTGATCTTTAAATGCGAATGTGCTTGCACAAAAACTGTCCGTTGTGCGTCTTAGGTATTACGATTTTTGGAATCAGCGCATCAAGATCTATCTTAGAGGTTATTTTGAGCCCGATCTATGGTGTCACCAACTATGGTGATCTTTAGATGCGAATGTGCATGCACAAAAACTGTCCGTTGTGCGTATTAAGTATTACGATTTGTGGAATCAGCGGATCAAGGTCTACCTTAGAGGTTATTTTGAGCCCGATCTATGGTGTCACCAACTATGGTGATCTTTAGATGCGAATGTGCATGCACAAAAACTGTCCGTTGTGCGTCTTAGGTATTACGAGTTTTTGAATCAGCGCATCAATATCTATCTTAGAGGTTATTTTGAGCCCGATCTATGGTGTCACCAACTATGGTGATCTTTAGATGCGAATGTGCATGCACAAAAAGTGTCTGTTGTGCGTCTTAGGTAATACGATTTTTGGAATCAGCGCATCAAGATTTATCTTAGAGGTTATTTTGAGCCCGATCTATGGTGTCACCAACTATGGTGATCTTTAGATGCGAAGGTGCATGCACAAAAATTGTCCGTTGTGCGTCATGGGTATTACGATTTTTGGAATCAGCGCATCAAGGTTTATCTTAGAGGTTATTTTGAGCCCGATCTATGGTGTCACCAACTATGGTGATCTTTAGATGCGAATGTGCATGCACAAAACCTGTCCGTTGTGCGTCTTAAGTATTACGATTTTTGGAATCAGCGCATGAAGATCTATCTTAGAGGTTATTTTGAGCCCGATATATGGTGTCACTAACTATGGTGATCTTTAGATGCGAATGTGAATGCACAAGAACTGTGCGTTGTGCGTCTTAAGTATTACGATTTATGGTTTCAGCGCATCAAGATCTATGTTAGAGGTTATTTTGAGCCAGATCTATGGTGTCACCAACTATGGTGATCTTTAGATGCGAATGTGCATGAACAAAAACTGTACGTTGTGCGTCTTAGGTATTACGATTTTTTTAATCAGCGCATCAATATCTATCTTAGAGGTTATTTTGAGCCTGATCTATGGTGTCACCAACTATGTTGATCTTTAGATGCGTATGTGCATGCACAAAAACTGTCTATTGTGCGTCTTAGGTAATACAATTTTTGGAATCAGCGCATCAAGATCTATCTTAGAGGTTATTTTGAGCCCGATCTATGGTGTCACCAACTATGGTGATCTTTATATGCGAATGTGCATGCACAAAAACTGTCCGTTGTGCGTCTTAGGTATTACGATTTTTGGTATCAGCGCATCAAGATCTATCTTAGAGGTTATTTTGAGCCCGATCTATGGTGTCACCAACTATGGTGATCTTTAGATGCGAATGTACATGCACAAAAACTGTCCGTTTTGGGTCTTAGGTATTATGATTTTTGGAATCAGCGCATGAAGATCTATCTTAGAGGTTATTGTGAGCCCGATCTATGGTGTCACCAACTATGTTGATCTTTATATGCGAATGTGCATGCACAAAAACTGTGCGTTGTGCGTCTTAAGTGTTACGATTTTTAGAATCAGCGCATCAAGATCTATTTTAGAGGTTATTTTGAGCCAGATCTATGGTGTCACCAACTATGGTGATCTTTAGATGCGAATGTGCATGCACAAAAACTGTCCGTTGTGCGTCTTAGGTATTACGATTTTTGGAATCCTCGCATCAAGATCTATCTTAGATGTTATTTTGAGCCTGATCTATGGTGTCACCAACTATGGTGATCTTTATATGCGAATGTGCATGCACAAAAACTGTCCGTTGTGCGTCTTAGGTATTATGATTTGTGGAATCAGCGCATGAAGATCTATCTTAGAGGTTATTTTGAGCCCGATATATGGTGTCACCAACTATGGTGATCTTTAGATGCGAGTGTGCATGCACAAAAACTGTGCGTTGTGCGTCTTAAGTATTACGATTTATGGAATCAGCGCATCAAGATCTATGTTAGAGGTTATTTTGAGCCAGATCTATGGTGTCACCAACTATGGTGATCTTTAGATGCGAATGTGCATGCACAAAAACTGTCCGTTGTGCGTCTTAGGTATTATGATTTGTGGAATCAGCGCATGAAGATCTATGTTAGAGGTTATTTTGATCCAGATCTATGGTGTCACCAACTACGGTGATCTTTAGATGCGAATGTGAATGAACAAAAACTGTACGTTGTGCGTCTTAGGTATTACGACTTTTTGAATCAGCGCATCAATATCTATCTTAGAGGTTATTTTGAGCCCGATCTATGGTGTCACCAACTATGGTGATCTTTATATGCGAATGTGCATTCACAAAAACTGTCTATTGTGCGTCTTAGGTAATACGATTTTTGGAATCAGCGGATCAAGATCTATCTTAGAGGTTATTTTGAGCCCGATCTATGGTGTCACCAACTATGGTGATCTTTAGATGCGAAGGCGCATGCACAAAAACTGTCCGTTGTGCGTCTTAGGTATTACGATTTTTTGGAATCAGCGCATCAAGATCTATCTTAGAGGGTATTTTAGCCCGATCTATGATGTCACCAACTACGGTGATCTTTAGATGCGAATGTGCATGCACAAAACTGTCCGTTGTGCGTCTTAGGTGTTATGATTTTTGGAATCAGCGCATCAAGGTCTATCTTAGAGATTATTTTGAGCCCGATCTATGGTGTCACCAACTATGGTGATCTTTAGATGCGAAGGCGCATGCACAAAAACTGTCTGTTGTGCGTCTTAGGTATTACGATTTTTGGAATCAGCGCATCAAGATCTATCTGTATGGCTATTTTCAGCGTGATATATGGTGTCCAAAAATTTCCCGCCAAAACGTGAAATTAAGTGTAACTTAAAAACGGTTCATTGTGCATCCTAGCTGTTATGTTTTTCAGAATCAAGACGTCGAAATACATCTACGAGACAATTTTCAGCATGATCTATGTTGTCCCAATTTTTTTCCGCTAAAACATTGAAATCGGTACAACTCAAAAACTATCCGTTGTGCGTCTTAGATATTACGTTTTTTGGAATCAGCGCATCAAGATCTATCTGTGTGACAATTTTAGAGGTGATATATGGTGTCATCGAATGTCCATGCGAATGTGTATATGAATATCATGCAACTATTCACGCTTGAATGTTTCACTGTTTTGAAACTGCTATGTATACGGGGCTAATGGCAGGTCAAATATACTACGTTCATGCTCGTTTAACGACTCCGAAACATTCCTACTAATAAATACATCTGCTGATTCTGGCAGGACGTGCCGTTTATTATACTTACTTGATAAGTTGTCTGAAAATACCTCAAGTATCGAACTTGTTCGCGTTACAATTTGCTCCCCAATTTTCAGGGCCGCTACGGATTTTCTTAGAACATTTCTTTTTTCCAGACCAAGACAATATTTGGAAGATCGTTCCCCTTCCTCGTGCCACTTAGTCCTGGATCGAACGATGAGACCTGCGATTTGAGGTTTTCTTATATTTTCAAGCTCATCCTTGTATTTTTTTAGACGGACTGCACTTCCTTCCGTTTTAGTCTCGCAGTACTGTGTATGAGCGTTTTCTATTTGTGTCATGAGTTCCCTTTCTTTCGCCTTAGTACGTTTTATTTTTGTTTAGAAAACTTGATGGTTTCCCCTCGGATCATCATTAATAATGTTTCATAGAACAGATCGTCTTTTATTCGAAAGTCAATATCTTTATAATTGCCAGGGTTCGAAAGGAAACTTAGTGTGTATACGGGTAACGCGTACTGCTCTATTGTACGCTCAATACACTTCTCTACTATTGTACCGTACTTCTCATCGTTGAGGAGAGACTCATTCAATTTCCATAGGCCTGGACCTCGCATCGATTCGCCGACTTGCATGCTGATTGATATTATATTGTGATCTGTTCTATATCCGGGACACATTTTCATATCAAGGCATAGGCTAGACAAATGATCACTGATAAAAAACATATCCAATCGTGCGCCCTGCTTTTGATTACATCTCATCCATGTACATTGGTTTTCTTCAGCGTTATGCCGTCTCCACACGTCGATCAGACTGTGTTTATCACAAACGGAGATGAATTTATTTCTGGCGTTAACATTATTTTCGCGAGTATATCCAAAACAATCTTTCTCAGGATTGATAACAAAATTAAAATCCCCACCAAGAATTACATGATCACAGTCCACACTGTCTAGCAGATCATCTATTCCTTTGTAGAAATCCGGCTCGTCTCTGTTAGGGCCATATATGCTACCCAGCACGTACGCATCTGAACCTATTTTACATCCTATAATAACATAATTCCCATTCTCGCAAATAAATTCAAAAAGTACGTTATGCTGAAGGTTTCTGTCTATTAAAATGGACGTTCCCCTACTGTTGTGCGTATAACACGAGTGATAAGCTTTACCTTTCCAGAGAGAGTCAAAGAATGGTACTTTCTATATCGTAAGGTGAGTATCTTGGAGAAGGATAATGTCGAAATTCATGTTTTTTAGGTAGTGCAAGACATCCCCGCGCTTATGCTGCCCTCCCAGTCCTCTCGCATTTACTGATGCAACCTTAAATTTTACCATTTTGTGTCACAAATTGTTGCATATGTTGATTGGCCCGCGAAAATGCTTGTGTCTGTGTGGCTGTGCGTCTGTGCGTCTGTGCGTCTGTGCGTCTGTGCGTCTGTGCGTCTCTGCGTCTGTGCGTCTGGGCGTCTGGGCGTCTGGGCGTCTGGGCGTCTGGGCGTCTGGGCGTCTGGGCGTCTGGGCGTCTGGGCGTCTGGGCGTCTGGGCGTCTGGGCGTCTGGGCGTCTGGGCGTCTGGGCGTCTGGGCGTCTGGGCGTCTGGGCGTCTGGGCGTCTGGGCGTCTGGGCGTCTGGGCGTCTGGGCGTCTGGGCGTCTGGGCGTCTGGGCCTCTGGGCGTCTGGGCGTCTGCGCGTTTGCGCGTCTGCGCGTCTGCGCGTCTGTGCGTCTGCGCAGACGCGCAGTGTGTCTGTGCGTGTGCGTGTGCGTGTGCGTGTGCGTGTGCGTGTGCGTGTGCGTGTGCGTGTGCGTGTGCGTGTGCGTGTGCGTGTGCGTGTGCGTGTGCGTGTGTATGTGTGTGTGTGTGTGTGTGTGTGTGTGCATGTGTGTGTGTGCACCAGTGATAATGCAACTGTGTGCGCGGCAGCGTGAAAAAGGGCGCTCGATGCTAGAAATGCTCGAGTGTCCGCGAGTATGCAGCATGTTTCCGTATCTCTGATACTTACTGTAATTTAAGCCATATCGCGACCGGACCCGCACGACGCTGCACTCGGCGGTCGACCCTTCCCTGAACGCCGGGCGCCGGACGAGGCCGCGCAGTCGCGGCCCCCGACCGACATCTCCAACCGCGGACAGCCGCCCCGGACAGGCCGACGACGGACACGACCGGCACCGGCAGCCACGGGCGCCGCCAGCGCCAGGGACCGACGGCGAAGCAAGCGGCCGACGCACACCGGAAGAGCCGCCGTCCACGCACAGCGCCGCCCCAGCCGCCACCGCACGCCGATCCGGCGCCGCCACCGCCGCCGCCGCCACCGCCGCTGAGGCCGCAGACACCGATTCGCGGTGTCCGCTTCGCAACAGCTGTCTGCAGGCCAACAGAGGCCTGTGTGACTTGTGATGGCCTGGTACGGTAGTAACAATACACAAAAAAAAATGAAAATAGGACATCTGACAAAACCCTCCCTCTCCCCACCCAACGTCTGGCTTCTGGCCAGTAATGACAGGCCTCCGAGGGGCCAGGCGACGGCGTCTGTACATAGGAAACATAAACATGCCTCTCTCCCTCTCTCTCTCTCTCTCCTTGTTAACTTAGGTACTAACCGATTGAAGCAACGTACATTACGAACTCCAATTAATATGTGCCGAGACATTGTCACTCACCGCTACGTCAGTCGGTGACAGCTCGGGACCCGGCACGCACGGCCGCCACCAGGCCCGGACCAAATCGTCCGCCGGCAGCCGGGGGAGCGTCCCGGCCGGCACACAGGCCAGGACGCAGACGGCGGCCGCACACCCCGGCCGCCAGCGGCCGGCAGGGCCCAGCACCGGCGCCAGCCGCCGCCCCCGGAACACCGCAGCCGACAACGCTCGGGTCATAAAGACATAAAGACATAAAAGAAAAGTGCAACAAAGAGCCTCTTGGGCCCATCCGAGGTTGCACCCCACCCCACCCACACCCACACCCCCCCTCCCCCCCCCCTCCACCAGTCTCGCCCCTTCAAATCACCTTACTCTACCTGCATAAAAGAAGGCTAATCCCACGAGTATTTATGAACTAATCCCTTCTCTGTAAAGTATTTATCTAATCTAATTTTGAAGGAAGCAAGTGTCACTGCATCAGCGACATCCCCTGGTAGCATATTCCAATGTCCTACAACCCTTCTACTGAAAAATGACTGTCGTAGCCTAGTCCTACTTTGTTTCATAATGAGTTTATGCTGATGACCTCTACCTCGATTTTCCCTATTGAACTCAAACATACCCTTTAAATATCCAGAATGCTGACTATTTACAAATTTGAAGACTTCAATTAGATCTCCTCTTAGCCTTCTATATCTAAGTGAAAACATACCCAATTTCTTTAATCTATCTTCATAAGGTAAACTACCAAGACAATTAACCATTTTTGTTGCCCTTTTTTGAACTCTTTCTAACAACCAGCAATCTTTCTCATATGTTGGAGACCAGGCTTGTACACAATACTCCAAATGTGGTCTAACGTATGCACAATACAGTTTTGTTATTACCTTTTCACTCTTGTAGGAAACATTTCTGTTAATGGCCCCTAGCATTCTAAGTGCCTTTTTCCTAGCTTCTACAACCTGGTCTGACGCTGATAGTCTATTGTTTACCATGACACCTAAATCTCTTTCCTTTTCAATCTGCTCCATTTTCTGCCCACCCATGTCATACCTATGTTTACTGCTAACCCGTCCAGCGTGCATAAGCTTACATTTACTCAAATTGAATTTCATCTGCCATGCTTCAGACCACTCAACTAGCTTGTCCAGATCTGATTGAAAAACATCCTGATCATGTTTTCCTCTAATAATCCTGACAACTTTTAGATCGTCTGCAAATTTCAAGACTTTGCTGTCTATACTGTTCTCAATTGCATTCACAAATATTATAAAAAGCAATGGGCCCAGGACTGAGCCCTATGGAACCCCACTGAGAACCTCCTTCCATTGTGATTGGCACCCATTCAATATAACCCTTTGCTGGCGTCCTGAAAGCCACGTTTCTATCCAATCCAGAATCTTGCCCCTGATCCCATGAATTTTAAGTTGCAACCCCAGTCTTGTATGGGGGACTTTGTCAAATGCTTTACTGAAATCAAGAAAAGCTACATCTAGCTGTTTACCCTGATCAAAGCTATCTGTTGCAACATCCAAAAACTCCAGAAGATTAGTTAAACAAGAACGGCCCTTCCTAAAGCCATGCTGTGTATCCTTGATGAGTTCATTTTGCTCCAAGAATTCAACAATCTTATCTTTGATGATTGATTCAAGCACCTTGCAGACTAATGAGGTCAGACTAACTGGTCTATAGTTTTCCTCTTTACTTCTATCTCCCTTTTTATGAATAGGAACAACATTTGCTCTTTTCCAATCAAGTGGAATTTTACTATCTGCAAGTGATTTAGAAAATATTATGGCTAATGGAACCGACAACTCCCTTTCAGATTCTCTTAAAAGTCTAGCATGGATTTCATCAGGTCCTTCTGCCTTGTTAGGCCTTACTTTCTTTAGATATTCTAGAACAAGTTCACTACTTATGCCACCTAGCTCTCCTATAGTCTCCTCTGTCTCTAGCTCAGGCTGAAGTGCTGCAATACTACTCTGGTCCTCGATAGTAAAGACAGTTTGAAACTGATCATTAAGCACTTCAACCATTTCACTGTCCTTGCTTACTAACACATCATCTACCTTAAATGGACCTATATTTTTGGAAACTGTACTTAACTTATAAAAACTGAAAAACTTCTTACTATCTGCATTACAATGTCTAGCTAAATCAAGTTCCTTTGCCCTTTTAGCTGCTCTGACCTTTTTCTTAACTGAATTTCTTGCATTCTGGTAGGCCTTCTGATTTATATCTAGTGAAGATCCCTTCAAAATGCCAAATGCACTTCTTTTAGCTTGTATAGCACTCCTTACTTCTGGGGTAAGCCAAACTGGATTGCCCTTGGTTCTGTTACGTTTGTGCCTGAGGGGTATATGCCGATTTTGAATTTGGCTTAATCTAGCTTTGAAAACATTCCAGGCCTCACATGCATCTAAACCTGCCAACTCAACGTTCCATTTTATCTGTGCGAGGTCATTTCTAATACCATCAAAATCAGCCCGGCTGAAGTTTGGAACTATAATAAGGTTATCTTTGGGCCTCATTTCTGATGAGATATTGAATTTAACCATATTGTGATCACTGGTTCCTAGACCTGCACAAATACTTATGTCACTAACTAGATCACTGTTGTCTGAGAATACAAGGTCTAGAATGGAGCAATGTCTGGTTGGCTCTGTTACAAACTGATGCATGAAAAGCTCCTCTTCAAAGATTTGCCTATACAACCTACACTCATTTGTTTCCTCTGCTATACTTTCGTATCCTCTTAAGTTAAAATCTCCCATAATAAGACACTGAGCCCGAAAGTTCCTACGTATTTCCTCACAAATATCTTGGTCTGTTTCAGCTTGGGAGTTCCTTGGAAGATTCCCTGGTCTGTAAAATGCACCTATCCTCAACCTTCCTCTGTTTCCTGTACCAATTTTAATGTCAAGCCAGATTGATTCTACTTCTTTTACTTTACTAGAATCATCAACTCTAGTAGTGCAGTACAAGCTATTTACATATACAAACACTCCGCCTCCCTGCCGTGATTCTCTGCAGTATGAGAACATGTTATACCCTTGTAACTCGAAATCCTGTAGCCTATCCCTATTATACCCATCACTAACCCATGTCTCGGTTACACAAATGATATCAGGCTTTTCAAGGGCAACATAACACTCAAACTCATCAAATTTAGACCTAATACTTTGGGCATTCAGCAACACACATGTGATCTTATACTTTGAGCTGACTCTACTAATTCTGAGGGAATTATGATCTACTGTCCTATTCTGACATGAACTTCTACCAATGCTTACTTCCTGATGCCCTAGTACTAGCGTCCCTGAACCCCCCTCCTACCTAGTTTCCCTGAATGACACTTCTGTAGGCATCTCCCAAAGCCCTTGCCCCCTCATCCGATAAGTGAAGCCCATCCTTCATATATCTGCAATATACACATACAATTACTCACAACTTCAGCGAGCCCGAAGTCGACGGCCGACCAGTGTTGGCGAACGAACAATGGAACGCACAAGTAGGCTTAATAGCCTAGCAGACTTAAAGTAACGCAATGGATATCCCTAATTCCAAACAAAGTGAGTCGAACATTCGTATTCCCCACAACAATAAACCCTGTTTCTGGGTGTAACTGTCAACTATCATTGCGGGGAACGCCTTCGAAAGGAACGCCTTCGAAAGGAACTCGAAAGGAAAAAGGACACTTGCTGGCCTCTATTCTACATCTGTCTATCTCTATTATACACTTATTCCCCAGACACACCAGCCTCTATTGCTTCCCCCTGCTGACGCACAGTTCACCGATGGGACACTTACTGTTATCAGTGCACTTTACCGTAATACTCAGGTGCCTTTACAATCCTCCTGAAGCGACGGCCCCGAGGGCGGCGAGCAGCCGGCCGCCGGCGCGTCCGAGCCATCATCCAATGTCCCAACTCGAACAGAAGGCGCGCACGACGTCGCCGGCGGCCCCGGTCCACCGCTGGCAGCCGGCGGCACGGGCGACCGCCGCCCCGCGCCCGTCGCCCCAGGCGCCCCCTCCGCTGCTGGCGTCGATCCTCCTGGGGACGTCGCTGCCGCGGGCGCGGCCGAGCCCGCCGCCGGCCCGGCACCCGCAGCCGACCCGCGGGGCCCCCGCGTCGCCAGCGCCGCAGGACCACCGGATGCGGCCGGCTGCAGGGCGGCCCGGCCCGGAGAAGAGGGCAGGCTCCTGCCACCCCCCAGTACTCTCCGGAGGCTATCCTGGTCGGGAATTATGATGTTGGCTCCTCCTCTCTCACGTCGACAGAACACGACGCCCCTCCGACTGAAGACGGACAAGATGCGGGCACCGTTGCTGGACTTACGCGCCTCCAGGAGCTCATAATAAATGGCTCTGTTGGTGTGGGATAGACTTTCGTTGATATATAACGGTGCCCGTCCGTCGGGGCCGTCGCGGGGACCGCTGCCGACTCCTGCGTTGCGCCGAGCCAGCTCAAAGCGCCTGTCGTAGATGACGTCACGAACTCGACGCTTCACGAACCGGACAATGACTTTCGAGTCTCTTTGAAGACGGTGCGCGGCTTGTATGTCGGCGGCTGTGAGGCCCAGGTCCCCGAAGCGCCGATTCAGCAGTCCAACGACTCTCTGTTCGATGTACTCGTTCTGATGACGTGACTCGAATTCCGAACAAGTCAAAATGAGAGACGACAATCTGCTGTTCGACTCCAAGCTTTTGATCCTGTTATACAGGTCTTTGTTCGTGCTTGTTTGCATTTCGAGCTTTTCGGTCAGCTTTTGTATTTCGTGTTCTTTGTCCATACTGTCTCCCTCAAGAATTGTGATTCTCCTTTCCAGATGCCCGAATTTTTCTTCGAAGGAGCACATCACTTTTGCGACGCTCGAGTTGAGCATCTGCTGAATTGCCTCCAGTGAAGTCGCGCTCAGCTCCACTGCCCGGGCCGGCCCGACAGGCGGCAGCACCGCCCCCGGCGGGGTCACGCTGACGGCCCGACCCGGCGAGGGCAGCTCGCGGCCACGGCCGCGCGGCAGCCTCTTGGGTTTACGGTCCTCGGCCCGCCGGGCCATCTCGGGGACGGATGCCTGTCGCTTGCGGCGTTTGCCGCGTCCCCCATCCGTCGCCGTCACGGACGTCACACAGTCAGTGAACAGCGTTTTCCCAACGCTATCAGAGTCCGTAGCCATAACGGCCGGCAACCCGTCAACGATTATGCCGACTGACACTGGGGCGACAACTGTCAACTTACGCGAAACGTTCTCCAGCACTCACTCAGAGTCTCACTCGCTCACTTGCTCATGCTCAATGGAGGCTCACTGCGAGATCACTAACTGTCCGCCGCGCTCGGTCCTCTCTCGCGTTCACTCCGCCCGCATGTCGCTGCTCGGAGGGAACGACCCGACCCCGGCGGAGGTCACGGCCCAACTGAAAAGGTGCTACTATCCATTTGACGAGCCGTCCAAATACGTATTCGTTGTTTACCGATCGAATGTGCTCAAATCTATACCAAATGTTGGTGTCTATGAGTATATGCGAAACATAAGAGCATTTCTCGCTGAGATCAATCGCTTGACCTCGATAAGTCATAGAGTACCTGCGAGATCAAGTCTCGGGTACCGCATAACTTTTTTCCTAAACGCCTTACCGACGTTTTGTCAACGTCTAAATATTACCACCAGCCTATAGATGGTGCACAAAGAACGATTTAATCCCTTCAGGCCATTGTTTGACCTCAGGTCATGGCATAAGTTAACGTTATGGCACACGGCAGAATGGCGCGGTACCGCATAGGTTTTTTCCCCAAAATCACTTAGAGAACCCATTCCACCACCATTACCTTCCCTTTAACCCACCGAATGTGCACAATTCAAGACTTGACCCCACAGGGTCACCGTTTGACCTAAGGTCACCTGAAAAGACGCTAATATCCATTTAACGAGTCGTCCAAATACGTATTCGTTGTTTACCGATATAATGTGTTCACACTTATATTAAATGTTGGTGTCTACGAGTATATGCGAAAACTAGCAGCATTTATCGCTGAGGTCAATCGCTTGACCTCGGGATGACATAGAGAGCCAGCGAGGTCAAGTATCGGGTACCGCATAGCTTTTTCCCTAAACGACTTGCCGAAGTTTTTTCAACGGCTAAATATTCCCACCAGCCAGATGGTGCACAAAGAGGATCTAATCCCTTCAGGTCATCGTTTGACCTCAGGTCGTGGAATAAGTTAACGATATGACACTCGGCAGAATGGCGCGGTACCGCATAAGTTTTCCCCAAAATCACTTAGAGAACCCATTCTACCACCATCGCCTTACCCTTAACCCACCGAAGGTGCACAACTCAAGACCTGACCCCTCCGGGTCACTGTTTGGCCTCAGGTCACATGGGAAGGCACTAATATCCAATTAACGAGTCATCCAAATATGTATTCGTTGTTTACTGATCGATTGTGTTCAAACTTATACCAAATGTTGGTATCTATGAGTGTATTCGAAGCCTGAAAGCATTTATTGATTAGGTTAATCGCTTGACTTCGGAAGGTTATGGAGTGCCTGCGAAGTCAAATATCGGGTACCGCATAACTTTTTTCCCTAAAGTACTTACCGAAATTTGTCAACGGCTAAATATTCCCACCAGCCTATAGATGGTGCACAAAGAGCGACCTAACCCCTTCAGGTCATCGTTTGACCTCAGGTCATGGCATAAGTTATCGTTATGGCACACAGCAGATTGGCGCGGTACCCCATAAGTTTCCCCCAAAATCACTTAGAGAACCCATTCCACCACCATTACCTTCCCTTTAACCCACCGAAGGTGCTCAATTCAAGACTTGACCCAATCGGGTCACCTTTTGACCTCAGGACCTCGGGTGTCATAGAGTGCCTGCGAGGTCAAGTATCGGGTACCGAATCACTTTTTTCCTAAACAACTTTGGGAAATCAGCACAATAGCTTAATATTCACAAAAGACCATAGATGTTGCACAAAGAGCGACCTAATCCCTTCAGGTCGTTGCTTGAGCACAGGTCGTGGCATACGTTAACGGTATGGCACATGGCAGAATTGCGCGGTACCGATAACTTTTTCTCCAAAATCACTTAGAGAACCCATTACACCACCACCGCCTTCCCTGTAACCCACGCAAGGTGCACAACTCAAGGCTTGACCCCTCCAGGTCACCGTTTGACCTCAGGTCACCTGCAAAGGCGCTAATATCCATTTAACGAGCCATCCAAATATGTATTCGTTGTTTACTGATCGATGGTGTTCAAACTTATACCAGATATTGGTGTCTATGAGTATATTCAAAACCTAAAAACATTTATCGCTGAGGTTGACGTCGGGAGGTCATAGAGTGCCTGCGAGGTCAAATCTCCGCATCACTTTTTTCCTAAACTACTTACCGAAGTCTTTCAACGGCTAAATGTTCCCACTGCCTGTAGATTGTGCACACAGAGCGCCCTAATCCCTTCATGTCATCGTTTGACTTTAGGTCATGGCATAAGTTAACGTTATGGCAAATGGCAGAATGGCGCGGTACCGCATACGTTTTTTCTCTCCCAAAATCACTTAGAGAACCCATTCCACCACCATCACCTTCTCTTTAACCCACCGAAGGTGCACAATTCAAGACTTGACCCCACCGGGTCACCGTTTGACCTCAGGTCGCCTGGAAAGGCGATAATATCCATTTAATATTTGTTAGCGCCTTTCCAGGTGGCCTGAGGGCAAAGAGTGACCCGGTGGGGTCAAGGCTTGAATTGTACACCTTCGGTGGGTTAAAGGGAAAGCGATTGTGGTGGAATGGGTTCTCTAAGAGATTTTTCTGTTAGGGGGAGGGAAATTATGCGGTACTACGCCATTCTTCTGTGTGCCATAACGTTAGCTTATGCCTTGACCTGAGGTCAAATGATGACTTAAAGGGATTAGGTCGCTCTTTGTGCACCACCTATAGGCTGGTGGGAATATTTAGCCGTTTAAAAAAAAACTTCGGTAAGTACTTAAAGAACAAAGTTATGCGGTACCCGAAATTTGACCTCGCAGGAACTCTAGAGGTCAAGCGACAAACCTCAGCGATAAATTCTTTTAGGTTTCGAATATACTCATAGACACCAACATTTGGTATAAGTTTGAACACAATTGATCGGTAAACAACGAATACGTTTTTGGATGGCTTGTTAAATGGATATTAGCGCCTTTCCAGGTAACCTGAGATCAAACGGTGACCCGGAGGGATCAACTCTTGTGTTGTCCACCTTGGGTGGGTTAACCCTATTCCCTGCGGGGGCAGATTCTGTACCCCCCTCCGGTGGTTTTTCACTTGCCACTTATAAACCATTAGACCTAGCGTCCTGACACTTTGTGACTTTTCCCATAATTGAATGGCACGTGTTATGTCAAAGTTTGGGAAAATCAATCGAGCAGAGGTGGTTCCAGGGTCCTTGTTTGGGGAGGGTGTTACGAATACGGTTTTGCGTCGCATACTTCCTTCGTGGTTTGCAGTGCAATACTTGCGTCAGAAACAATTCCAATGCAATATGCATCATAGATACTGGGATTGTACATATTTTTTTGGGGCAGAGGCGCACTAAGGATAAAAAAATGGGAGGCGATACCCATCCTCAAATTAGGTCCAACTTCAAATTAGTGAGATGATAAAAGCGTTACGCGCATAGTGCCCCTCATGTTTTCCTGGATCCGCCTAAGCGCAATATATCAAATTTAACAAACTACAGCATATAATGTCCACATGTGACGTTCATGTCGTCCCAAACAATCACCAACAGCACATATTTTTTCCCAGAAAATCCCCCCCATTTTACATTCCCCGAATACGCCTATGATTTTCTTTTCTTCTTTTCTTTTGATATATTAAATATTAGTACATTTGAAGCTCAAAAACGTTTGGAGAATAAAAATCGGTGGTCACATAGCAGCAGACCTTTAAAAAAAAACGGATTTTTTTGCCCCCTGACCCTCATTTTTTTAACAAAACAAAAATTCGGGATCCAAAAACAAAGATCTTCTCATGACAAATCGTTTGTCGTTTTCTCCATCGAAATCAACAGAGCGGTTCTCGAGATTTCTTGGGAGGCAGAATCTGCCCCTCCCCGCCCCGCAGGTTAACGTAATTTTGTCCGCCCGCAGGGAATAGGGTTAAAGGGAAGGTGATGGTGGTGGAATGGGTTCTCTAAGTGGTTTTGGGGAACAATTGTGCGGTACCATGCCATTCTGCCGTGTGCCATAACGTTAACTTATGCCATGACCTGAGGTCAAACGATGACCTGAAGGGATTAGGTCGCTCTTTGTGCACCATCTTTTAGCTGGTGGCAATATTTAGCCGTCGAAAAACTTCGGTAAGTCGTTTAGGAAAAAGTTATGCGGTACCCGAGACTTGAGCTCGCAGGTACTCTATGACATCCCGAGGTCAAGCGATTGACCTCAGCAAGAAATGCTTTTAAGTTTCGCATATACTCATAGACAACATCATTTGGTATAAGGTTGATCACATTCGATCTGTAAAAAACGAATACGTATTTGGACGGCTCGTGAAAGGGAGATAAAAACCCTTTTCCACACAAATGGAGTTAGCACCTGAAATCGATAGACGAGGCCAACATATGATGTAAATTCATCACAGTTTGCATATAAGCATACATACCGAAAGATATTGGCAGTTTCCTACCGATACGCGATCCACGCTTATATCGGTCGGAACTCAGCAAGTACTCGGTAACGAATTCAGTAAATTAGCCTCACTACGCATTGTTATTTATCATGAAGGAATGCAATATGTTTCATGCACTCTATCTATTGTGAATATGTGCCAAAATGTTATGAACAATCAACAATCGTTTGAAAAACAATGCATGTTTTTGGTGGTTTTTGGTGGTTTTGGTCCAATTTGGTCCACTTAGAGTAAACCAATCTGTATAAAAATCAAAAACGGCACCGTTTTGGACCACGCCAGATCAAATGGTGAAGAAATCGCCCAGATCGGCTAAATTGTTTCGGGGCATGAGCTCGTCGGCAAATTTGCACTTATAGTTTTGGTCAAATTTCGTACATTTAGGGTGGACCAAACCAGACTTGTCAATGATTCAATGTGAATCGACTACTTTTGATTGAATCATTCTTATTTCAAATGAATGACTCATGAATTGATTCACCTCATGCGCAAACCTGTTGTGAGTCACTGATTGAATCAATCATACAGAGAAAATAGGCTGATTGAATCATTCATTGCTCAAAGAATCATTCTTTTTTGGTCGAACAGCATAAACTCCACAAAATATGCCAGCGGCCCAGCATTCATCTGTGCCCTGTGGACAAACCAGGCACTTAATCCTATTTGTAACAGGCTCCTGGCTACCCCTATTTGTAACACGGGGGGGGGGGGGCGGATTCCGCCACCCCCGGAGATCTCGAGATCTACTCGTCCGATTTTCAAAAATGAAAAGGTGTTTGGTTCCCCTCAACACGATCTACATTTATAAATAATAACAAAATCTAATTTTTTGATAGGGGGGCAACAGGGGGCAAAAATGACAAATTTTAGTGGTATTTTTGATTCAACATAGCTTTCATGTTTATCAACCGATTTGAACACAACTAATAGGAATCGATAGAGATTGAATCGAAAATTGATATATGACGGTGACGTTTGAAAATTCAAAAATCATAGGCGTGTGCAGGTCACTCAATATGGGGGTGAAGTAAATGCGTAATAAAACCATTTTTTGATGTTGTTTTTTTGATAAATGAAATGGTATGTGATTGAGACATTAGAAAAACAGTTATAAATCATATTTTTTTTGCCATAGGCGGTACCAGGTTAGTGAAAAAGGGGAGTAAAATTGGGAAAAATACTAACCGCAGACAAGTTGCTACCCAGCACTATACATATGTTACTGATCATAGATAGTTCCTTTTTGCATGTTGTACTTCATCATAGGCGTATCCAGGATCCAAAATAGGGCGGCGCAAGACCTTTTGATAAGTATATTATCCGCTATTATGATACTAACTAGTCAACAGTGACTATTTCACTTACAACTTCAATTAACATTGCTTACCCCACTTTTTACCCTACCTGGACTCGCCTATTATCTTATAATCGTTCGTAGAGTAGCCTGTGGTGCGTGTTTCATCCTAAAACTGCAGTATGTTATGTCATTGTACGCCCATGCCTCTTAGTTTCCTTGCAATAATATGACCCCCTTTCTTCCATTCCTGAGCGCTCCTCTGCAAAAAATGACTTTATTCCCTTTTCTGGTCTCATATGTGCATATATTATTATAAGCTAAACGTATATTGCGCCGTTATCGCTGGCATATCGTCATCACCACGCCAGTCACCCCCCTTTTCATGTTCCTGAACACGTCCCTGAAACTCTATATGTAATAAATTATGCAAATAATGGAAGCAGAAGCTATCTTTTACATCTTGATAGCTATAAATGCCCCTTACATTGCTCTATTGGCTTCCCGCCAAGCATTGAATACTTCCTGGAAACCCCCCTTTTTCAAGCCCCTGAAACCGTCTCTGCCATGCAATTTTGTATGATATTTCATTAACATCATCTAATTTGCACTTTTTGCAATCACGGTAAGCCGATGTAACTCCTTCATACTTGATGCAGTTAGGAAGAAACCGTGAAGATCGCATTTCCGTATTTTCGCCAAATGTCGCCTCCGAACCCACCCAAAACTGTGCCCTGGAACCACCTCTGTTCAAGTTAGGAACTCAAAATTTTGACTCCAAATCCGGAGTTCAATTATATGAAAAGTCTTAAAATTTCATGGGCCTGCTCCCAGCCGTTCTGGAGATATCTGCGAAAAACATGAGGGGGGGGGGGGCGGAATCCGCCCCCCCCTGTTACAAATAGGGTTAATGGCCAATTATATGAGATATGTGTCCTGAGCTGTAGCCTGTAATTCATCTATGCGTAAAGAAAGCGAGGCTTCGTGTCCAACTCCAGTGGGCACAAAGCCACTGTTCAATCAGCCCTAACTAGGTGAATACCTTGGAACTGGTAGGGTTAGGGGTAGGTACCTAAATACTTAGAAAAGGTAACTAACTCATACTTTGGTTCATAAACCACATAGTACACGCACACCTTTTTCACACGAAAAATTATCAAAAGGTACCCACCCTTTTCCTAATTTCTAGGCTATACCATATCAAAAACTAAATCATAAACAAACATTTGCATGACCTCCGCATGTCCCAAATATCACTGTCGCATCGGCGCGCGCTTTATTCCACATCATGCTTTATACAAAATAATACCTAATGCAAAATCAAAATAAATGTTATATTCGCTTAATAAAGTGAAACGTAAAGTTATTAATGCTTTTGGAACTTCGAATTTGCAATTATAATAAATATTATAATATCATTTTATAATCAAAATAAACAACATGCGTGTCCAATTGGCTCACATTCACATTCGGAAATACATTCGCCGACTATTTGGATTGGCTTCAAAATTGGTACACAGATAGATCACGACCTAGTGATCATTCTGGTAAAATCTTAGAGTCGCACATTTAAAATCAAACGAGTTAGAGCAGGTCATTTGTTTAAGGTCAAACAGCAGACTATTCTGATGTGCATGAAAATTGGCACACAGGTAGAGCATGACCTCCCTATCACGCTCATAAAATCTAGAGTTGCACATTCAAAATCAAAGGAATTAGACAAAGGAGTCGACACTTCTCTATAACCCTATTTGTAACAGGGGGGGGGCGGATTCCGCCCCCCTCATGTTTTTCGCAGATATCTCCAGAAACGGCCTGGAAGCAGGCCAATTAATTTATG